>SKCR01032905.1:0-77500 GCA_019454045.1 Zanthoxylum bungeanum
AAGTGTAAATATTTAATTTAGATTAATTAAGATTATTAGGATTAGATTGAATACGACTTAAATTGGATTTAACGAGTAGTTCGATATAATTCGTGATTTCATACTATAAGTATTTATTCTCAAATTGAGTTGGACTCGCGCAAATGCAAACAATTGTTTGAATATTGTATTGTCACCTAATTAAGACTAATTAATTGGATTTGATTGGTTGTATAACATGCCTTGAATGAATGAATGTGGATGTGATGTATGAATAGTGTATATCGGATGGATATTAGAAGGGAGGGTAATTTTAGAAATTATTGTAAATTTAGAATTTATAAATTGGACCTGCGTGTCCAGCCTTTCTCTTATTGTCTCTTTGTATTCTCTCTCACCTAATTCCCCTCAATGTAAATGAGGTTTCTCTTATTGTATTATAGAATTGGGTAAAGTAGAATAGTGCTAGCGGGGAGAGGAAAGGGAGTGATTTGTTCTAGGAACAAGTTGTTGTTCATATCCATCCGTATATCGCTATTACTTTACTTTACGCGCTTTATGATGTTTTAGAAGCATGCTTAAGGGTGTATGATGATGAGACCTAACAAAGATAAATTAATTGGTTGCCAATTACGCGAAAAATCCCTCAAACAATATTAAGCGATTTTCCTTCCGTTGAATGATTCTTTCTCAAGATCCGAAATTGGCATTGGTTTGTTGGCCAAAGTCAAAACCTTTGTCAATTGAGGATGTGTTTTGAATCATGAGAGTTTTGTTCCACATCGGTGTCCTTCCAAGTTGTGATTTGTTGGCCAAAGTCAAGATCACTTTGTCCATCGACATTGATTACGAAACTTCCATTCCTCGTCAATGGGTCCCGCTTAACTGGAATCATTAGGTTTGTTGTGCCAAAGCAGGCTTAGTTTGATTCAGAGGAAATGGTTAGGAAAATGTATTGGATGCATTGACATATGTATATGTTTCGGACTAGCACTACAAGAAAAAAGGCTTTTACTGATACTAAATTAGTGTCAGTAAAGGGTTTTACTGACACTATATAAATGTGTCAGTGTTGCCGCAGCCAGAAATCACTGACACTAGTTTCTAGTGTCAGTGATTCTTAGTGTCAGTAAACGTTAATACTGTAGTATCAGAAAATTATTGACACTATGGTATCAGTAATCTCTCACACTATTTTAGTGTCAGTAAATTATTGACACTATATCATCAGTATTTAGTGATACTATAGTGTCAGTAAATTTTGTTACTGCAGTATCAGTATATCGCATATATTTGATTTTTAGTGTCAGTAATTATTGTTACTATAGTATCAATATCCGTCAATATCTTTTAAAATTAAAAATCGTATTATTTCACAATTATATTTCTTATTTTTTGTAATTAAATTAATCATAAAAATAATATATATATATATATATACCAACTCAATGAAATAAAAAACTAAAAATTACATTTATATAAAATTCGCAATATAATAGATTAATCGTATTAATCAATTCAACAGTATCACATGATGAATACAAAAACTCCATAGACAATCTTTAAATTAACATATATATATTTCAACAAAAACTACTCTTAAAGTCCCATCAAAATGTCATGCCCCCACCAAAATCATGATACTTGTTGAGAAGCCTGCAACAATCCCCCAACAATATGATATCTGGCACAAAATCTGAAATTATAAACCAAATGTTAAGAATTAGATGGACTTCCAAAAAAAATCGATATCTTCATAAATAAAAACATTAAATACATCCAAATAAAAATACAAAATATAACCCTAATCTAATTTTTGTCACATAAAGCACTTATTGACAATAACCATACCAACAACCTAAGAGCATGCATATAAAAAACCAAATGGCATCCATAATAACAAGTTGTTCTCTTTCATACCGCTACATAATCACCAAAACAATGAGCAAACAGTTTTATATCTTTAAACTATGCAATGGTTCTTACATATTGATCAAGTGTCGTATTAAATAGCTCACTCCTACACAGCAATTATAAGTGTATCAGTCATTATACTGACAGCCCAGAAGTTAAAAGAATAAATAAGCAGCCATACCAGTCCTTAAAGCATGTGTGAATATAGAGTAAATTAGCTCATACCAACACATGAATGCCCGAGTTCTTAATTTCTTATAAACACTCTGTAGTCCTGTCCTACTGCATCACATTGTAATCTGCACAGCAGAAGCATGAGTGACCAAGATAATCTGCACAGCAGAAGCATGAGCAATGATAAATCTCTAATTGTACTTGCAGCAAACAGTAACAGAAGATTTTTCTTGTTGAATAAGTTCAAGGGCAGATGTCAAAAAATGTAGCACACAAGCTTTAATTGTTAAGCGCAAAGTCAAGAAAATTATGTGACAAAAGTTATTGACAGTAAAGCTTTAGCTTTAGTACCATTAAGTTGTCAACTGGCATTCTTGATGCTATTTCGACAAAAATGGCCTGGACACCCAACCAAATCTATACAAGCTCAAACTCTTCAATCACATCTTCCAATCAAATCATAACAATAAACTGAAGGGTAAAATCTCTCAACATATGTGATTCACTCTTTTCAAAGTTGTGTACACAGATTGTTCATTTCCCTGTAAACGATCCCCCAATCTATAAAAATGCCCACAATTTCTTATTTGATAACTAAATAAAATGAAGCTGACCACATGAAGTTTATTGGAATTATCATTTCAATCGTATCGTATTAAGGAATTATTTAGCTACCAAGGTCCTCCATTGAATTTATAGAAGTCGAATCATCGATAATGCTCAAGTTCAACCAAACCAATAAGGCAGCCTGGTAATCGAAAAAATTCAAAAGTCAGTTCGACACCTAGGATGCCTGGCTCATTTCAACCAAAAACTTGATCTGTTCAGGTCCTAGACTGTCAGAAGTTTTTTTAAACCTCATATTTAATCCTGGCCCCTATGCTATTTGATACCTTGGCGGTATTTGATCTCGACTCAAAGAAAAGTATCACTTGTTTGACAGAGAAGATTATGGAATGTATAACTATGTTTGATATGCATAACCCCGTTAAAAGGGATCTAATGTCAAATAACCATCATCTCCTGTCCATGAAACCTAGCAGGTTGCTAAAACCAAACCAGTGGTCTAGGGAATACTTCCTCTAAAACACTGATCCACCCTTTATCAATTTTAAGTCCAACTGAAAAAGAAAAAAATAATAATCATTTGAGACATCAACCTCAAGCCCAATTTCAAGCCTCAAATGAGATATAATATTTAATGCATTGGTGAATTCCTAAAGTGAGATCTTTCAATTGAGGCATCGACATGATATCAATGGATATTTCCTCAATCAGCAATCAAGCACATCTCTATGGTACAATGATAAATACTCTATACATATTGACTAACCTTTATTCCAGATGGACTCTCCATGAAACTAAGCTTGTATGTATTAGTGCGAAAACTGTGAAATGAACAACCTTGGCCTGGTAATTGGGGCACCCCCAAGTTTCCTTTCTCTGCACTGCACAAATAAAATATCAAGTAATTACCACTATGAAACCGTATAAACATTACAAAAATTTTGATATCCAAGACTCAATCATAATTCTTTTCTTATATAGTTAAACTTCAGGCTTCCTCCCACCCCTTTCAAATTCCAAGTCCTGTTGTACACCTATAAGAGTAAGAGAACCTACCAACCAAGTCAATTGTTAACAAATATTTAATCATAATTCACTCCAGAAGAAAGCAATGAAAACCTCCATGAGATACAACAAACAAGGCAATCATATAAAAAACTCAATAAAATACTATTTCATTGAACTAAAAGTGAAATTAATTTTAGAACTGAAAGATCGTGAATTGATAAACAAAAGAACATCTAAACTCACTGTCGTGAAAATTTCATGCATTGCATAATGTGGACTAGAAAACAAATTCAAGATGTTGTTCATTTCATCTGAACCACATCCCTTCACCACATTATAACCAATTTTCAGCAATCACAGCTCTTTATTCTAACAAAATAATTCTTCATACGGTAGAATTCCGAAAATCAAAATTCAGCGGGACTAAGACTTAAATATCTAATTTTACCGTCTCCAAATACACATCCTATTCCAATTCCATATCAAATTCCTAGAAACCTAAGCCTAATCTAAAGCAATAGTACACTTTAGCAAGAGAAACTTCTTCACTATGAAACTGATAAATCTGAGAAAGAAAACAAAATACTTAGTGGGGTCCATTTTGGCTGTCAATGACTTGAGGGAGAAGAGGAGACCATCCATAAGAACATTGGCTTGAATACATTAGGTTAAAACAATGAGCAAACAGTTTATTATATCTTTAGTGCTTAGATTCATAAGTTGTTGGTTTTTTTTTTTCAGTTTATAAGTTTGAATGCCATGTGGCCATGCACAATCCCAGTAACGTACTAGATAGAAACAAAAGGGAAACAATCACCCAAAAACCGGTAACAAACTAAATAGAGACAAAAAAATTCCCTATCTTATAGCTTTATGAACTCATCATCTGTATCAATATCTTGAAATTTTAATTTCCCATTATTAGTTTTCTTTTCATTTTCATAATCTGAAGTTAAAAAAGTTACAAAGCTACAAATTTAGAAATCCAATGAAAAACACTCACCACCTAACTAAAACAACTATAACATAATATCTCAAACTTAAACAAGCTTAGGTTCAAAAAACAAAAAAAACAAGCTCAAACACAACATAAAGAGAAACAAATCAATGACCTGTTAAAAACGACGGCCAAAGTATCGAAATTGTTCGGATCCTCCAAAAAGAACTTCAATTCAGAAGCTCTCTTAGCAGTGGCAAATCTAACAACAGGCGCCCTCGTCATCCCATCTCTCAACAACATACTAGCGGCGGCCCCACCGGAAGCATAGATTGCTTTACACCCTCTATTAGTACTCGCAACCAAACACCCTTCAGTGGTCGCCATCGGAACTGAGTATTCAAACCCATCAAGCAACAACGGCCCGGCAATTCCCACCGGTATCTGTACGTATCCCACCGGCATTTCACAGCACTGGCCTAAAATCGACTCGTAATCAAATCCATCCAACGGCAATCCCTGCAACGACCTCTCAGTCATTTTCTGCAAGGCCTCGCGTCGAATCGCAGCCGCTCGTTTGCAATCACCGAGCTTGGATTCGAGCGAGTAAGACGGGATCGCACCGTCGATAACAGATTTAACCATTTCCTCGTCTTCGACAGAGGACAGAGTTGTAATTATGGGCTCGGGAAGGACTGATTTGGAAATCGGAGCGGGAGGACGGGAGATGATTTCGTTGATTTGTTCGTTATCGTCTTCGAGATCCCACGCGTCAGGAGAGGCGCGTGATATGAACGACTGGACGAAATCAATGCCGAAGAAGCCAAGGAGGTAGATGAAGGAAGCGATGAGCGAGACAATGGCGGCGATTTCGGAAAGAGTGACCACGTGGAGGGGAGTTGAGTTACGGATCTTGTCACGCCAACGGTGAAGCAGATAATACGCAACGGAAAAGAACAGCGTGAAGAAGACGGCGTTAGTTAGGTATAACGGCAGCGGCAACGCGTCTGATGCTTTTGGCGTCGGTGACGTTGATCGCTTCTCTTTGTTCTGTGGTGAGAGATTCATATTTGAGAGTAAAGAAGGGGAAATAAAGGTCGGAATGAGAGGAACCCTAAATTACTAAGATTGATTTGGTAATTACGGTTCAGGTTTTGACCCGATAAATACATATATATTTTTATAAACCGCGGTTTAAGGAACAAAAGTCACGATTTGGCCCAGTGGTAAAGCCTTACAATAAAAAAAAAATTTATATCAATGGTTACAATTTCGAGTCCCAGCAGACTTAAGGAAATAATTTTTTTTTTTTTTTTACTGATACTAAGGTATCATTAATTACTGACACTAAATTTACTGATACTCTAGTGTCAGTAATATATGCGAAAAACGTCACTTCCGCGAGGTGTTGGTTCGACTCCAGACGACTACGCGTTTTTTTTTTTTTTTTATTTCTTACTGATACTATTGTAATAGTAATTACTGACACTAAAATCGCTGATACCATAGTGTCAGTAATTATTGATATTTAAGTGAAAACACGGAAATAGGCCCATTTACACGTCGTTTCTGACACTTTTAGCCTAGTGTCACTAACCTTAGTGTCAGTAAAGGCCTTTTTCTTGTAGTGTGATGTCCACCTACCGGATCTAGGAATGGATGGGATTCCAATTGATCTTCGAGATCTACCTAGTTAAATATCATACAATTTGTTTGGCCAAAGTCAAGGTTGTGTGGTTTATTTAACGGATCCTAGCCCACTAGGAATTTGGATTTCCCGAGTACTCAACAGAGGGTTAGAGACTTGCAGAAATAGTGGAGGCTAGAGTATTGAATTTGCAATTATCGTTCAGATACTTAGCTTTACGCGCTTACACAACTTATTTCGTCAATATTTACACATTAGTTGGACTAATACAATGTTATTTTTTTATGTAACAGTTTGACTGTACCCACATATCGTTAACTAGATAATTAGATTATCGTAGTTAAGATGGCAAACAAAGGAAATGTCCGTGACATAATCATGGGTGATAATGTGTTCAAGGGCACCAACTTCGCCGACTGGGAAATGAACCTAAGGATAGTCCTTGGGGCGGAGAGGATACTGTATACGATACAAAAACCTCTCGAGCCTAAGCCCACTGAGCCACTTGAGCTGGAGTTGGAAAACTCACAGTGATGATTGTGACACGGCTCAGTCGATCATGCTTGCTTCAATTACTCAACACTTTCGCCGCCAGAATAGGGACTTGGATCCTTATAATATGATGACAAGATTGCAAGATCTTCACCGCACTAATAAGCGGATGGCGAGGTACGAGTTAGTGAAGAAAATCTTTCGCTCCGCTCCCGTATGACTGATGGTAGTTCTGTTGAGGTCCATGGGACTCAAATGATAGCCGATATTGATGAATTGGCTAATATGGGTATAGTCTTGCCGCTTGGAGCTGAGCTCTATAGATGTACTTCTACAGTCACTACCCGATACTTGGAAACAGATTGTCATCAACTACAAATTGATGAATTCGGATGATACTCTTGGAGAGTTATTATCGATTCTCAAGGAGTCAGAGAAAGAGCTTCTGAAAGGCAACAAGCGCGAGGCGCACTTTGCATCAACATCTCAAACGCCGAAAGCTGGGCTCAAGGCAACTGGGGGTGTTAAGAAGAAAAAGCATAGAAACAAAGGCAAGGCTAAGTCAACAAAGGCTTATGGGAAGCCAAGGGACAAGTCTCAAGATGTTTGCCTGAAATACGGCAAGAAAGGTCACTGGAAGCGTGACTGCCGCATGAACAAGGGAAACAAGGGAAACAAGGAGGACATACAGGCGGGCAAGGCACCGGCCTCAGGTATGTTTGTTATTGAGATAAATATGACTACTTCTAGTCTTAATAAAAATTGGATTTTTGATTCTGGCTGTGGTTCTCATATTTGTACTGATGTGCAGGATCTGCATGATAGCAGAAGACTGGCTTCGGGGGAGGTAGATCTACGAGATGGAAATGGAACTTCTGTTGCTGTTTTGGCTGTAGGCACTTTTGTTTTGGAACTGCCCTCGGGGCATGTACTTAAACTAAATGACTGTTATTTTGTTCCTAGTTTAACTAGGAATATTATTTCTGTATCTTTGTTAACCCAGTATGGGTACACTTTTGTATTTAAAAACACCATGTGTTATTTATATAAAGATGATGTAGAAATTTGCACTGCCAATGCAAATAATGGTCTTTATATTTTGAATATAAATAAATCTCCAAAACGTAAAATAACAAACAAAAGGCTCAAAATGAGTAATCCAAAGGAAGAAACTTATTTGTGGCATTGTCGTCTGGGACACATCAACAAGACTCGCATATCCACACTTTCGAAGAGTGGGTACTTGGACGGATTTGATCCAAATTCATATGACGTCTGCGAATCTTGTTTATTAGGCAAAATGCCTAAATCACCTTTTAGTGGTAAAGGTGAACGCGCCACTGAACTGTTAGCCCTCGTTCATAGTGACGTTTGTGGGCCCATGTCTAGCCAGGCTAGAGGTGGATATCGATACTTCGTAACCTTTACGGATGATGCATCGCGTTATGGTTATGTGTATCTAATGATGCACAAGTCGGAAACTTTTGAGAAATTCAAAGAGTTTCGACACGAAGTTGAAAAACAAACAGGCAAGAGTATTAAGACATTACGGTCGGACCGTGGTGGCGAATACTTAAGTAATGAGTTTCAAGATTACTTGAAAGAATATGGTATTCTTTCACAATGGACTCCTCCTGGAACACCACAATTAAATGGTGTGTCTGAACGGAGAAACCGTACCTTGCTTGACATGGTAAGGTCGATGATGAGTCGCACTGAGCTACCTATATCCTTCTCGGGACATGCATTAGAAAGTGCAATTCTTATTTTGAATAGGGTTCCGTCAAAGTCTGTTGAACAGACTCCATATGAGATATGGACAGGAAAGAAACCAGGTTTCTCATTCCTGAAGATTTGGGGTTGCTGGGCATACGTCAAACGTTTGGAAGGTACCAAACTTGAACCCAAATCAGATAAATGCCTATTTGTTGGATATCCTAGGGAAACCAAAGGATATTACTTCTATTACCCACAAGAGAACAAAGTATTTGTTGCTCTACATGCGGTTTTCCTTGACAAGGAATTCCTAAATGCAGTGTTTCGTGGGAGGAAAGTAGAACTCGATGAAAGTCGTAGTGATACTATTCCTGGCAATGAATCGAGAACGGAACATGAACAGTCCATCCAGGATGAGACTGAACCACAATCTTCAATTACACAAGGACTACGTAGGTCGGAGAGAGTCAGGGTAATACCTGAGAGGTATGGATTCATGATCTCACCTCATGTAGATATTAATATTATTGAGGATACTGAATCGGCTACGTATGAGGAAGCGATACAAGGTATCGAATCCACTTTATGGCAAGAGGCCATGAAGGCCGAAATGGATTCCATGTATACCAACCAAGTTTGGACACTAGTTGATGCACCAGAAGGCGTAAAGCCTATTGGATGCAAATGGGTCTTCAAGAAGAAGACCGACAGGGCTGGCAACGTACAAACGTACAAAGCTAGGCTCGTAGCGAAGGGGTATCGTCAACAACTTGGAGTTGATTATGACGAACTTTCTCACCCGTTGCCATGATTAAATCCATTCGGATAATGCTTGCGATAGCTGCATATTACGATTACGAAATATGGCAGATGGACGTTAAAACCGCTTTCCTTAACGGAAACCTGTTGGAGGATGTTTATATGCAACAACCTGATGGTTTTATCGCACCAAGACTTGCAAACAAGGTTTGTAAGTTAATCGGTCCATTTATGGACTGAAGCAAGCATCGAGGTCATGGAACCAACGTTTTGATGAGGTCATAAAAGAATATGATTTCATTCAAAACGTAGATGATCCTTGTGTATATAAGAAGGTTAGTGGGAGTGCACTGACTTTTATTGTCCTTTATGTCGACGATGTATTACTTAGGCAATGACATTCCCATGTTAACGTCGGTGAAAGCTTGGCTTTCATTGAAATTCTCCATGAAAGATCTGGGAGAAGCAGCTTTTATTCTAGGAATAAAGATCCACAGGGATAGATCTAGAAGGCTACTTGGACTCTCCCAGAGTACATATATTGATAAAATGTTGAAGAGATTCAACATGGATCAGTCCAAGAGGGGACTGTTGCCATCATCACATGGCGTCTATCTATCTAGGGACATGTGTCCTAAAACACAAGATGAGAGAGACAACATGAGTCGGACTCCGTTCGCCTCGGCAGTTGGATCGATCATGTATGCCATGATATGTACACGACCTGATGTGTCCTATGCTTTGAGCATGTGTAGTCGATATCAGGCCGATCCAGGAAAGGATCACTGGATGGCGGTTAAGAGTATCCTTAGGTATCTTGAGAGAACTAAGGATGTTTTCTTAATCTATGGAGATGGAGAACTTGAGGTATCTGGTATACCGATGCAAATTTTCCAAACCGACAGAGACGACTTCAAGTCGCAAACCGGGTACATATTTTGCTTGAATAACGGAGCAGTGAGCTGGAAATCTTCCAAGCAAGATACTGTTGCCGATTCAACAACTGAAGCGGAGTACATTGCAGCAGCTGAAGCAGCAAAGGAAGCGATTTGGATCCGAAAATTCCTAGTTGGATTAGGAGTAGTTCCATTAGCAGCTGAGCCCGTTTTATTGTATTGTGACAATAGCGGGGCCATAGCGCAGGCTAAGGAACCAAGGTCTCATCAACGATCCAAACATGTTCTTCGACGATTCCATCTGATTCGAGAGATCATACATCGTGGCGATGTGAAGATCGAAAAGATCGCATCATAGGACAACATTACAGATCCGCTTACGAAAATAATTCCTCCGGAAAAGTTTGAGCGACACATACATAGTTCAGGTATTAGATGCTTGAGTGACTGGCTATAGGCCAAGTGGGAGATTGTTAGACAGTTATGACCCATAGCGTCACTATTTTGTAAATGATATTGTATTATTGTACAAAATTAACTATGTAGTAATGAAATTGCCTTTTACCGTTTTGTAATTTATTTACTTTGATATAAATGGTAAGAGTCCCTATGATTAGTTCCGGATTATGATGATATGAGACAGTATCAATCCATAAAAGGTTTAATCATTAAATATCCCTAGTCGTAGTATTATCGAGATTGACATCGATAATGCGGAATAGACTAGTACTGCACTTGTGCAGTTGTGAGGGCACAACGGCATATTTCTCATATATTTAAGTATAGGATACTTATGCAAGTGCGGTAGGAGGTTGTTTTTACCGATGGTACGGAAAACAGCTTCGCTTTGGATAGACCCCGCGGAATCCCATTGGTAGTATGTCTGCGTGTCTATGGGAGTCCGCTTCAGGGTAGGTGTATATGATCTTAACCTGAGACTTGCATCGCTAATACTTACGACAATCGGTAAACTTTACTTTTGGTGGTCCAGGGCTTTAACGGGTTCTGTGTACCCTCTTCTGGATTTATCGAGAATCGTAGTGTATTGGGTGTGATGTCAAGATGGAAGTATCACTTCAGACATATGGAGATGATGATCGCGAGGGATACAGAACTAGTACTCTATAATGGTTGCAACCATCGGGATAATATGACTAGGTCAGGATTATCCGATTCAAAGAGACTGGTTGCTTGATGTCCGATATGTGTATCGTACGGGGCAGACACATCTCCAGCCCCAGGCCTTACATGTGATCATCCGATACTGGTTCGATATACACTATACTACGGTATACTACGCCTGTTATAGATCTTATATTCCAATAAGAATATTTCTGGAGAATTGGGTGGCATGGCGTTTTGCTAGAGGCTAACCTTGTCTTGTAAATCGGTAAAAACGTAGTACTTGGTACGTACGTATTCAGATAATCTGACGGCCGTATTTACTGCCAACATATCCAGAGATCTCTTGGGTCGCTTCCCGAAGATTCACCAATGACGTATGATTCAAACTCGATTAATCTTGGATTAATTACGGAGAGACTTTATCTTGGATAAAGTACTATACAAGAGAGAGAACGATTAATTTGGAATTAATCGTAAAATTATTATTTCGATATAATAATCGAAATTCGATTTCGACGCGAAATTAAAATTAGATTTTAATTCGGGCAAACGAGTTAATTTAGAATTAATTCGTTAGCGACGTAAATAATAATTTCGTTAGGCGCAATTATTTATTTAAATTCGATTTAATTAACGTCGCGACGTAAGTTCGGTATTTCGGAAATATCGAACCCGAACGGTGAGTGCACGTGGGCCCACTTTCATTTGGAAACGTGTGGGGCCCACATGACATATGTCATATTATGCATTATTTAATTCTAATGCATTGCATGGAGATAGTGTACAATGCACTCAATGGTTTTTGCATGGAAATTGAGTGTTTGACACTCTAAGCCATTGCATGATTTGTGTCATAAGTTTATTATTAATTTAATAAATATTATGGCATAAATATAAATTGATTTTTGTAACAAAAATCATTCAACTCTCCCTCTCTCACACATTGCCGAAACTACATGCAGTTTTGGGCTCTCCATTTCTTCAATTTTTGTGGCAAGATTTGAAGAAGTTGTGCATTCAAAATCACAAAAAGGCTAGCACCTTCAAGGGATCATACATAGGTGATATGGGAAACTAATCCTTGAGCTTGGAAGGATCAAACTCGACTTGGAGTCCCTCTTTTCTCTCTTGGCCGAGAGCTTCACTGCACAAGGGAGGAATTTCGCATCATCTTAGCATCCATTTTCAAGTATTGTGAGTATGATTCCGCCATACTTCAATTTATTCATTCATGTATTTATATATTTTGCTTGTTCTTGTTGATCTTGGGGCTTGGTTATTTTTTCCAACACTGGCTTTGGCACAACAAACCTAATGATTCCAGTTAAGCGGGACCCATTGACAAGGAAAGTTTCGTAATCAATGTCGTTGGACAAGAAGTGATCTTGACTTTGCCAACAAATCACAACTTGGACAAGACACCGATGAGGAACAAAACTCTCATGATTCAAGTACATCTCAATTGACAAAGGTCTTGACTTTGGCCAACAAACCAATGCCAATTTTGGATCTTGAACAAGAATCATTCAACGAAGGATAATCGCTTAATATAGATTGAGGGATTTTTGCGGAATTGGCAACCAATTTATTATCTTGTTAGGTCTCATCATCATACACCCTTAAGCATGCTTCTAAAACATCATAAAGCGCGTAAAGTAAATTAATAGTGATATACGGATGGATATATAAAACAACTTGTTCCTAGAACAAATCACTCCCTTTCTTCTCCCCGCTAGCACTATTCTACTTCTACCCAATTACATAATACAATAAGAGAAACCTCATTTACATTGAGGGGAATTAGGTGAGAAAAGAATACAAAGAGATAAAAGAGATAAGGCTGGACACGCAGGTCCAATTTATAAATTCAAAATTACAATAATTTCTAAAATTACCCTTTCCCTTCTAATATCCATCCGATATACACTATTCATTCATCACATACATATATATTCAATAAAGACATGCTACACAACCAATCAAATCCAATTAATTAGTCTTTGTTTAAGTGATCATCCATGTTCAAACAACGGTTTGATTTGCGCGAGTCCAACTCGTTTGAGAATAAGTACATAAGGTACGAATTCACGAATTATATCGAACTACCCGTTAAATCCAATTTAAGTCGTATTCAATACTAATTTAATTTATTTAATTCTAAATTAAATGTTTACACTTTTAATGTGCTTTAAAGACTTAGATTCTAATCTAATCTAATTGGGTCTCCAAGCCCAACTAACATCCAATGTTTGTTTAATTAAAGTCCGATGGGCTTTCAATTGATTTATTAAGGCTTGGGCTTTGGTCAATGTGGGTCAAACCCAATTACCAAGCCCAATAACGAATCACCCTTAAATGCCATAAAATCAATTTCAAGCCCATAAGGCCCAATTAAACATTAAAGCCCATTTAACTATATTTGGACTTAATGGAGTGATTTAAGCTCAAATTGGATCCAATCCTTTTGGCCCAAATCTACTTGGCCCACCAAGCCCATTATGCCCAAATATAATAATACAAGCCCAATTTTACAATTAAGCCCATTAATTAAATTTTAATATTCCAAATTTTAAAATTCATTAATTAAAGTGTAAATCCATGATTAATTCATTAAACCAAATATTTCCAAAACACAATTTAATTTATTAATCATCACTTGTTCAAAACACATGTCCAACATTTATTTGAACAAAAAATCAAGTCCTTTAACATGCCATATTGCATTCGGCCAAGAGGGATTTTGGTTCGATTTGTTTTTCAATCCGATTGAATCACTAATCTAAGTCCCGTATATGTTTTAAGTCATCTAATGAACTTGTAAACAAAAAATTACAATCCAGTGCAAGAACATTCATATTCGGCCAAAGCAACAATTTGGGGGAAAATCATCCAATGCATTTTTCTCAAAATTGATCATATAACATCATATTACATACATATAAGCATCTTTATCATCAAATTTCACAAGAACATGCTTCAGAGCAAGGACCTCCATATTCGGCAAAGTAACAATTTTGGGGGAAAAATCATCCAATGCATTTTTCTCAAAATGATCATGTATAATATCATATTACATACATATAAGCATACTTTATCATCAAATTTCACAAGAACATGCTTCAATCAATTTTCCCCAAATTAACCCTAATGTATTTCATGCTTAAACATGGCTCCAGATACCATTGTAGGTTTCTATATTAGTCCCAAAGAAAGTATAAGCCAATGAAACACACGATTTATACATGCAAAGCTTGAAGCATGGCGGAATCATACTACAAAGCTTGTGACGAAAAATGATGAAGAAAATCCTTGAGTCTTCAAGGAGGAAACTTTCGGCCAAGGAGAAATGAAGAAGAAGCTTTAAGTCTTTTAGTATTCCAAGCTCCAAGGTTGTTTCCCTAACACCTCCTTTGATCCTTCATTGTGCTAGAAAATGGAGAGAATGAAAAAACAATTTTTCTGCCCAAATGAAGCTCACGGCGTGAGCAAGAAGAAAAGGGAGATAAGGCTTTTGGTATTCCTTTGCTTTTCACTTTTTTTTTTTTGTTTTCCAAAAACCGTGAGAACTGTGATAATAATTACCAAAATATATTTGGTAAATATCCCTCCAAAAAGGTGAAAACGTTTTCCCTCCCAAAAATCCATTAAATGGCCTCACCTACTTACATTGAGAATAGTGACAATGTGTCATCCAATAAAGGTGACTTGTTACATCCATCAACTAGTCGTGTCAAGTGATGAGACTTCGCGATGTGATTTGCGGGTCCCACTCGTTTCAAAATACGAATGTGTCCGCAAACACTTTCGGGCTCGTTTTGGCTAATTTCGAATTAACGAATTTCCGTCGCGACGTAAATTAAATAATTATGCCTAGCGAAATTACTGTTCACATCGCTAACGAATTAATTCTAAATTAATTCGTTGCCCGAATTAAAATCTGATTTTAATTCCGCGTCGAAATCTAATTTCGTTAATATATCGAATATATTATTTTATCGATTAATTCCAAATTAATCGTTCTCTCTCCTAATTAGGCATTTTATCCAAGATAAAGTTTCTCCGTAATTAATCAAGATTAATAAAGTTCGAATCAAATATCATAGGTGAATCTTCAAGAAGCGACCCAAGAGATCTCCGGATATGTTGGCAGTAAATACGGTCGTTGGATAATCCGAACACGTACGTACCTCGTACTACGTTTTTACCGATTTACAAGACAAGTTGGCTTCTAGCAAAGCGCCATGCCTACCCAATTCTCCAGAAATATTCTTATTGGAATATTAGATCTTTATCAAGCGTAGTATACCGTAGTATCGCGTACATCGATCCAGTATCCGACGATCACATGTTAGGCCTAGGGCTGGAAATGTGTTTGCCCCGTACGAAACATATATCGGACATCAAACAACTAGTCTCTTTAAATCGGACAATCCTGACCTGGTCATATTGTCTCGACGGTTGCAACCTTTTATAGAGTACTAGTTCTGTATCCTGCCTGATCATCATCTCCATATGTCTGAAGTGATACTTCCATCTTGACATCACATCCAGTACACTACGATTCTCGATAAATCTAGAAGAGGTGTACACAGAACCGGTTAAAGCCCCGAACCACCAAAACCAAAGTTTACCGATTGTCGCAAGTACTAGCGATGCAAGTCTCAGGTTAAGACCATATACACCTACCCTGATGCGGCCTCCCATAGACACGCAGACATACTACCAATGGATTCCGCGGGGTCTATCCAGAGCGAAGCTGTTTTCCATACCATCGGTAAAACACAACCTCCTATCGCACTTGCATAAGTATCCAATACTTAAATATATGAGAACTATGCCGTTGTGCCATCACAACGTGCACAAGTGCAATACTAGTCTATTCCGCATTATCGATGTCCCGATCTCGATAATACTCCGACTAGGGATATTTAATGATTAAACCTTTTATATTGATACTGTCTCATATCATCTCAATACGGAACTAATCATATGGACTTTTGCCATTAATATATCAAAGTAAATAATTTACAAAACGGCAAAAGGCAATTTCATTATCACATAGTTAATTTTGTACAATAATACAATATCATTTACAAAACAGTGACGCTATGGGTCATAATGTCTAACAGTATGATGATGAGACCTTAACAAAGATAATAAATTGGTTTCCAATTTGCACGCGAAAAACCCTCAAATAATATTAAGCGTTTTTCTTTCCATTGAGTGATTCTTACTCAAGATCTAAGACTGGTATTGGTTTGTTGGCCAAAGTCAAGGCCTTTGTCCGTCGAGGATGTGTTTGAATCATGAAGGCTTTGTTCCATATCGGTGTCTTGTCCAAGTTGTGATTTGTTGGCCAAAGTCAAGATCACTTCTTGTCCAACGACATTGATTACGAAGCTTTCCATGGTCAATGGGTTCCGCTTAACTAGGATCACTAAGTTTGTTGTGCCAAAGCCAAGGCTTAGTTGATTCAGAGGAAAAAGGTTAGGTAATATATTGGATATATTGGCATATATAAGATATATGTTTCGGACTTGGATGTCCCCCTACTGGATCTAGGAATTGGATGAGATCCAATTGATCTTAGGGATCTACCTAGTTAATTATCATACAATTTATTGGCCAAAGTCAAGATTGTGTGACAATTAACGGGATCTTAGCCCACTAGGAAACAAGGTTTCCCGAGTACTCCACAGAGGGTTAGAGGCTCGTCGAAAAATAGTGGGAGGCAAGTATTAAATTTGCAATATTCGTTTAGTTACTTGCCATACGCGCTCATATCAATATTATTACGTCAAATAAATTAATATATTAGTTGGACTAATAATAATTAATTATTGTTTTAAATAAACAGTTGGACTGTTTTCAAACTATTTCAATTAATAGTTGATTTTATAATTGGATTATAGTAATCAATATAATTGAATTTGACTATTTAGAATTATAGTTGACTAAATAGTTGGACTATAGTAATCATTATAATCAATTGTACCTAATATCGTTGATTAATAGTTGGACTATTAGAATCAAGATAAATTGAAAGATTAGTGTTTAAAACATAATCCTGGGGAATTGTATTTAAACGACTTTATTTTTCAAATTGGGAATAAAATTTCAGGATGGTCCTGGAAACTAATAAGTTACTTTATTTGATAAAATAACATATTAGGCCTAAGCCCGGAGTTAAGCAAATAGTAGAGCATGATATTTGGAATATTCATGTGATGATAACTTTAGTGCTTAATCCATTAAGCTTGCCAAATAGACTCCTTAATTTCTAAATCAAAACTAAGGATTAGATCCTTATAGTATGATATTGAAATTGAAGGATCTTCATAGATCTATACTTAGATCTTAGAAGTACCCTAAATTGCAATATATATCTCTTGGAGAGTTAATGGCTATTCTCAATGAGACAAAGCCAAACTTTGCAATAAGGTAAGAAGCGCAAGGCGCACCTTACTTCAACATTTCAGAAGGCCAAGGCTAGGCCGAACGCTTCTGAGATGTGGAAAAGGGCAATGGTAAAATCATTATAATCTTCTGGGAAGATAAATGACATATCCCAAAATATCTGGCTAAATTATGGCAAACGAGATCGCGGAAGCGTGACTGCCGTTTGAACAAAGCAGACATGAATGAATTGAAGACGAGCAAGGCTCTGACTTCAAATATGTTTGTCATAAATATGTTCACTACTAGTATTAAAATTGGATTTTAAATACTTAGTGTGGTACATAAATATGTACTGGTGTGCAGAAACTGCTATGAGCAGGATACTGAGTACATTTGAGATTAATCTACGAATTGGAAGCGGGATGAAAGTCGCTGTTTTAACCGTAGATACCTAAGTTTAGGAACTACCCTTTGGGTGTGTACTTAAATTAGGAAACTGTTATAATGTAACTAGTTTGACTAGATACATTATCTCTATATCAAGGTTTAACCCATTGTGGGTATACCTTTATATTCTAGAACACTAAAGTGTTTTATTATATAAAGATGATATTGAGATAAACACATTAGATGTGAATAACGGAATTTATATTTTGAATATAAATAAATCTCAAAAGTATAACATGACAAACAAATAGCTCAAACTGATTTGATCAGAAGAGACTTGTAAGTGGCATTGTTGTCTGGGACACAATTAAACAAGACTCGTATATCAACACTTTCGAAGAGTGGGTACTATGACAAATTTGATTTCATTCAAATAAAGTCTACGAATCTAGTTTATTGGGCAAAGTGCCTAAAACACTCTTTACTTGGTAAAAGTGAAAGTGACACCAATCAGTTAGCCCTTGTTCATTGTGACATAGGTGGGCCCATGTCTAGCTAGGCTAGATGTGGATATGAATATTTCGTGACCTTTACGGATGTGGCATCGCGTTATGGTTATGTATTTCTTTTAGAACATAAATCGAAAACTTTTAAAATTTCGACACGAAATAGACAAACAGATCGGTTAAAGTATTATACCGTCACAGTTAGACCATGATAAAAATACTTAAGCAATAAGTTTCTAAAATACTTGGAAGAGTATAGTATTCTTCCAATGAGGACTCCTCCCGGAACACGTCAATTTGACGGTGTGTCCGAACGGATAAACCGAATTTTGTTAGACATGATAAGGTTAATCATGAGTCTCTCTGAGCTACCATTTCCTTCAACGGATACACATTAACAGTGCAAAACTTATTTTGAATAAGGTTCCATAAAAATCTGTTTGACAGACTTCATATTAGATATGAACAGGAAAGAAACCGGGTTTTCTCATTCCTGAAGATTTGGGATGCTGGGCATATGTGTTGGATGATACCAAACTAGAACCCAAATCGGATAAGTGCCAGTTGTAGGTTATCCTAGGGAAACCAAAGTATAATATTTATGCAACTCACAAGAGAACAATGTAATTGTTACTCGCCATGCGGTTTTCCTAAGAGGAATACCTATATGCAGTGGTAAGTGGGAGGAAAGTAAAACTCGATGAAAATCGGAGTAATACTATTTCAGGCATTGATTCCTTAATGGAACAAAAATAGTTCATCAAGGATGAAACTATACCATAATCTTCGAATACACAAGAACCGCGTAAGTCGAAGAGAGTCAGAAAACAACCTGGGAGGTATGGGTTTCTGATCTCACCTCATAAAGATGTCAATCTTATTGAGGAACACGAACTGACTACGTATGAGGAAGTGATACAAGGTATCGACTCCCTATTATAGCATAGTGCCATGATGTCCGAAATGGATTCCATGTATAACAACCAATTTTGGATACTTGTTGTTGTACCGCAAGGCATTGTGCCTAATGGTACTATAAGTCTTTAAGGAAGACAAACATGGAATGCAACATACCAACGTACAAAGCTAGGCTTGTAGCGAAAAGGTATCGTTATCAACATTGTGTCGATTACGACGAAACCTTTTACATGTTGCCATGTTGAATCCATTTGGATAATTCTTGCTGTTGCTGCATGTTTCATTTATGAAACGTGATAGGTGTAATGCCAAAATCGCTTTCCTTAACGGAAACCTTTTGGAGGATGTTTACAACATCTTGATGGTTTTGTCGCACCAAACTTAACAAACAAGGTTTGTAGGTTATTCGATCCATGTATGGATTGAAGCAATCATTGCGTTCTTGGAATTATCGTTTTGATGTAATCATAATGGTGTATGATTTAATTCAAAACGAAAATGATTCTTGTGTATATAAGGAGGTTAGTGGGAGGGCACTGACAATTAATGTCCTAAATAATTATAATATGTCATTTCTTGGAAATGATATTTCCCATAATAACAATCGGTGAAAGCTTGGCTTTCATGAAAATTCTCCGTAGAATTCTTGGGAGAAATAACCTTTATTCTAGGAATAAAGATCTAGTGGGATAGATTTAAAGTTGTTGATACTCTCCGAGAACTCGTACATTGAAAAATGTACGTGACCTGGTGTCTCACACGTTTTGAGCACATGAAGTCACAATCAGGCCAATCCAAGTGATGGTCACTGGATTGATATTAAGAACATACATAGAATCTTAGATAACTAAGGATGCTGTCTTATACTATGGAGAAGGAGAACTTGAAGTAACTGGGATCACTGCTGCAAGTTTCCTAACCGATAAAACGACTATAAGTCACGAACGGTACTATACAATTTGAATAACGGAACAGTGAGCTAGAAATCTTCCATGCAAGATACTGTTGCCGAATAAACAACAAAAGTGGATTATTGTTGCAGCAGAGCCAGCAATAGAAGCCTTCAGGATTAATAATAAATCTAATTAGATTAGATATAATTCAATTAGCAGCTAAGCTAGGCTACAGCACAGGCTAAAGAATTAATGGTCTCATCAACGACCCAGAGATCGAAGCATCTCACACTCGGTGGTTCGGGAACAAAACCCAATGGTTAAAGCACCTCGCCATTAACACAACATAATTCAGGAACAAGACCCAGAGATCGAAACATCTCACACTCAGTGGTTCGAGAACAAAACCCATGGGTCAAAGCACCTAGCCATCAACTCATCTCAATTCGGGAACAAGACCCAGAGATCAAAACATCTCACACTCGGTGATTCGAGAATAAAACCCATTGGTGAAAGAACCTCACCATCAACTCAACTCAATTCGGGAACAAGACCCAGAGATCTAAGCATCTCACACTCGGTGGTTCGGGAACAAATCCTAGAGGTCGAAGCACCTCACCATCAACTCAATTCAGTTCAGGAATAAGACCTAGGGGTCAAAGCACCAAGCCATCAACTCAAATCAATTCGGGAACAAGACCCAGAGATCAAAACATCTCACACTCGGTGATTCAAGAATAAAACTTAATGGTGAAAGAACCTCGCCATCAACTCAACTCAATTCGGGAACAAGACCCAGAGATCTAAGCATCTCACACTCGGTGGTTCGGGAACAAATCCCAAAGGTCGAAGCACCTCGCCATCAACTCAATTCAGTTCAGGAATAAGACCCAGAGATCGAAGCATCTCACACTCGGTGGTTCGGGAATAAAACTCTAGGGTAAAAGCACCTCGCCATCAACTCAACTCAATTTGGGAACAAGACCCAGAGAACGAAGCATCTCACACTCGGTGGTTCGGGAACAAGTCCCAGAGGTTGAAGCACCTCGCCATCAACTCAACTCAATTCGAGAATAAGACCTAGAGATCGAAGCATCTCACACTCTATGGTTCAGGAACAAGACCCAGAGGTCGAAGCACCTTGTCATCAACTCAACTCAGTTTGGGAATAAGACCCAGAGATCGAAGCATCTCACACTCAGTGGTTCAGGACCAAAACCCAGTGGTCAAATCACCTCACCATCTACTCAACTCAATTCGGGAACTAGACCCAGAGATCGAATCATCTCACACTCAGTGGTTCGGGAACAAAACCCAATGGTCAAAGCACCTCGCCATCAACTCAAATCAATTCAAGAACAAGACCCAGAGATCGAAGCATCTCACACTCGGTGGTTCAGGAACAAGACCCAGAGGTCAAAGAACCTTGCCACAACTCAACTGAGTTAGGCAACAAGACCCGGAGATCGAAGCATCTCACACTCGGTGGTTCGGGAACAAAACCCAGGGGTTAATGCACCTCGCCATCAACTCAACTCATTCGGGAACTAGACCTATAGATCGAAGCATCTCACACTCAGTGGTTCGGGAACAAAACCCATACGTAAAAGAACCTCACCATCAACTCAACTCAGTTCGGGAACTTGACCAAGACATCGAAGCATCTAACACTCGGTGGTTCGGGAAGAAGACCCAGAGGTCGAAGCACCTCGCCATCAACTTAACTTAGTTCGGGAACAAGAACCAGACATCGAAACTGTGGATCTCAAAGATCAATCCCAAGAACATATAAGCATAAAAGAAATGTGAATACTCAAAGGAATATAGCGGAAATATACTCACATTGAACGGTTGGTTGGATGTGTTGAGAATAAAACTTTTGTCTCCTTTGAAGTTGCTCCAAGCTCCTCCAAAGTTGTATGTTGAAGCTCCACGCTTGAAGTTTGAGTTCCAAACTCTATTGATTGGTTTCCCTATCACCTTTGTATGATTCATTGTGTGCTAGCAATGAAAGAATTTTGCAACAAAACTCTTCCTTTTTCTTCCTTGTGATTCTCGGCCAAGCCAAGAGAATGAGGGGGAGAGGGTTTCGGTTGAGAGAGAGAATGAGAGGATGAATTGTTTGACTTGTTATTATGATTTTCCAAAAACAAAATAATGATATACCAAAATCAAATGTTTAGTAAAAGTATATCACCTTTCACACTTGTGTAAGAAACAAGTCACCCAAAAATCCCACCAACTTCTATCAAGCAAAAGTTTATAAAGTTGACTAGGTGATGTGACAAATGGTGGGCCCCACTTGATTCAAAATCCGAGTGGGCCCGCAAACACATTCCGGGCTCGGGTTCGTTAATTCCGAATTAACGAATTTTCCGTTGTGACTTAATTAAATCAAATTTAATTAAATAATAATACCTCTCAAAATTTTTATTAAAGTCGCTCGCGAATTAATTCTAAATTAATTCGTTCGCCCCAATTAAAATCCAACTTTAATTCTGTTATGAAATCTAATTTCATTTAATATATCGAATATATTATTTTATCGATTAATTTCGAATTAATCGTTCTCTTTTTATTAATTGAATTTTATCCCAGATAAAATCTTTCCGCAATTAATCTTAGATTAATTTTATATCTCTTATAATTAATCATAGATTAATTATGTTCGAGTCATACGTCATCGGTAAATCTTCGGGAAGCGAACCATGAGATCCCTGGATATGTTGGAAGTAATTCCGGTCGTCGGACTATCCGAACATGTCCGTACCCGGTACCATATTCTTACCGATTTACGAGACATGGTTGGCTTCTAGCAAAGCGTCGTGCCTACCCAATTCTCCAGAAATATTCTTTAAGGAATATATAATCTTTATTAGGCATAATATACGAATTATTGCGTATTGGGATCCAGTATCAGATGTCACATGCAAGGCCTGGGGCTGGATTAATGTCTGCCCCGTACGAAGCATATATCGGATCACAAGCAACTAGTCTTTATAATCGGATAATCATGACCTTGTCATATTATCCCGATAGTTGCAACATAATAGAGAACCAGTTTTGTATCCCTGGATGATCATCATCTCAATATGACAGAAGTGATACTTCCGTCTTGAATCACACCCAATACACTTCGATTCTCAATAAACCCTGAAGAGGCGTACACATAACCTGTTAAAGTCCCGGACAACCAAAACCAAAGCGTATTGATTGTCGCAAGTACTAGCGATGCATATCTCAAGTTAAGACCAAATACACCTACCCTGAATCGGATTCCCATAGACACATAGTCATACTACCAGTGGGATTCTGAGGGGTCTATCCAGAGCGAAGCTATTTCCGTACCATCGGTAAACAAGACCTCCTATCACACTTGCATAAGTATCCATACTTAAATATATGAGAACTATGTTGTTACGCTTCCGTAACACTCATAAGTGTTGGACAGTTATGACCCATAGCGTCACTATTTGTACAGATCATGGTGTTGTTGTACAAATTAACTATGTGACAAAGGAGATTGCTCTTTTATCATTTGTGATTAGATCACCTAGATATATAAATGACGAAAGGTGCATATGATTAGTTCCTGGATTGAGATAATATGAGACAGTATCAGTCCACGAAGGATTAATCATTAAATATCCCTAGTCTGAGTATTATCGATATTGGACATCGATAATGCGCAAAAGACTAGTATTACACTTGTACGCGTTGTGAGGGCATAACGGCATAGTTCTCATATATTTGGGTATAGGATACTCATGCAAGTGTAATAGGAGGTTGTGTTTTACCGATGGTACGGGAAACAGCTTCGCTCTGGATAGACCCCCTCGGAATTCCATTGGTAGTATGATTATGTGTCTATGGAAGTCCGAAATCAGGGTAGGTGTATTTGGTCTTAACCTGAGACTTGCACCGCTAATACTTGCGACAATCAATATACTTTGGTTTAGGTCGTCCAGGGCTTTAACAGGTTCTGTTTACACCTCTGCTGGGTATATTGAGAATCGTAGTGTGTTGGGTGTGATGTCAAGACGGAAGTATCACTCCATTCATAGTGGAGATGATGGTCACGTAGGATACGGAACTGGTTCTCTTATGTACTGCAGTCATCGGGATAAAATGACTAGGTCATGTTTATCCGATTATAGAGACTAGTTACCAGAGATCCGATATGTGCTTCGTATGGGGCATACATAATTCCAGCCCCAGGCCTAGCACGTGACCTCTGATGCTGGATCGAAATACACAATACTACGTATATTACGCCTGATATAGATCACATATTCCTGTAAGGATATTTCTGGAGAATTGGGTAGGCATGGCGCTTTGCTAGAAGCCAACTTTGTCTTGTAAATCGGTAAAAACGTAGTACTAGGTACTTACGTGTTTGGATAGTCCAACGACCGCATTTACTGCCAACATATATGGGGATCTCATGGGTCGTTTCCCGAAGATTCAACGATGACGCATGACTCGCACTTTATTAATCTAGGATTAATTAGTAGAGAGAGAAAATTAATCTAGGATTAATTACAGAGATATTTTATCTGGGATAAAATATCATTAGAAGAGAGATAACGATTAATTTGGAATTAATCGATAAAATAATATATTTGATATATTATATGAAATTGGATTTCGACGCGGAATTGAAATTAGATTTTAATTCGGGCGAACGAGTTAATTTAGAATTAATTCGTTAGCAACGTGAATAGTGATTTCACTAGGCATGATCATTTAATTATTTCGCAACGGAAAATTCATTAATTTGGAATTAGCGAACCCGAGCCCGGTAGTGTTTACGAGCGCACTCGCATTGCGAACTTAAGTGCGGCTCGTAAGTCACATCAAGCGTCAAATCACTAGTCAATCGATTGATGTGACAACTTGTCACTTTTGATGTGATCGATAGTAGTTGTTAGAAGTTGTTGGTTGGCATTATGTTTTGACTTTTGGAAAGCCAAAATTTTGGTAAATCCATTAATTGAATTTTGGAAATTTAAAAGTGTGTATTAGATACACAAATTCTCACCAACCAACACATCTCACTCTCTCTCTTTCTATTCCTCTCTCTCTCGGCCAAATGGCCATTTTCTTTCTTCTACTTTTCAGTGAACTGCCGAGAACAATGAGAAGTTTCATGGTGATTTTGTGGCAAAATTACCAAGTGCTAGCACACTATGGAGACATACAAAGGTGATAGGGAAACCCACTTGTGAGCTAGGAATGACCAAACAAAGCTTGGAGCTTGATGGATCATGCAAAAGCCAAATTTGGAGGACACCATTGCCGAGAGCTCAATGAGGGCAGAAAAGAGTTTTGTTCTTCACCGCATCACCTCAACCGATCAATGTAAGTATTCCGCAACTTCCTTGAGTATTCACATGTATGTTTTGTGCTTGATAATCGATCCTCGGGACCGTAGATTTTCCCAACAATAAGTGCAATACTAGTCTATTCTGCATTATCGGTGTCCAATCTCGATAAGACTACGACTAGGGATATTTAATGATTAAACCTTTGTGGATTGATATTGTCTCATATCTTATTAATCCGAAACTAATCATAAGGACTTTTATCATTTATATATTCAAGTAATCTAATTACAAAATGATAAAATAGCAATTTCCATTGTCACATAGTTAATTTGTATAAAAACCACAATGTCTTTTACAAATAGTGACGCTATGGGTAATAATTGTCCAACAATCTCCCACTTGGCCTATAGTCAGTCACTCAAGCATCTAACACCTGAACTATGTACATGTCGCTCAAACTTTTACTGAGGAATAGCTTTCGTCAGCGGATCTGCAATGTTGTCCTCTGATGCGACCTTCTCGATCTTCACATCGCCACGATGTGTGATCTCACAAATCAGATGGAAACATCGAAGTACATGTTTGGATCGTTAATGAGATCACGGTTCCTTAGCCTATGCTATAGCCCTGTTATTGTCATAATATAATGGAACGGGCTCAGCTGCTAACGGAACTACTCCTAATCCCCTTAGGAATTTACGGATCCAAACTGCCTTTTTTGCTGCTTCAGCTACAACAATATATTCTACTTCTGTTGTTGAATCGGCAACAGTCTCTTGCTTGGAAGATTTATAGCTTACTGCTCCGTTGTTCAAACAAAATATATACTCGGATTGCGACTTATAGTCATCTTTATCGGTTTGGAAACTTGCATCGGTATACCCTGTTACCTCAAGTTATCCATCTCTATAGATTAAGAAAGCATCCTTAGTTCGTCTAAGATACTTAAGGGTGTTCTTAACCGCCATCCAGTGACCATCACCTGGATCGGCCTGATAGCGACTACACATGCTCAAAGCATATGAGACATCAGGTCGTGTACATATCATGGCATACATGATCGATCCGACTTCTGAGGCGAACGGAATCCGACTCATATTGTCTCTCTCATCTTGAGTTTTAGGACACATGTCCTTAGATAGAGTGACGTCATATGACACTGGCAACAGTCCCCTCTTAGACTGTTCCATGTTGAATCTCTTAAACACTTTGTCAATATATGTGCTCTGGGAGAGTCCAAGAAGCTTTCTAGATCTATCCTGGTAGATCCTTATTCCCAGAATAAAGGCTGCTTCTCTCGGATCCTTCATGGAGAATTTTAATGAAAGCCAAACTTTCACTGATTGTAGCATGGGAATGTCATTGCCTATTAGCAATACATCATCAACGTAAAGGACAATGAATGTCAGTGTGCTCCCACTAACCTTCTTATATACACAAGGATCATCCTCATTTTGAACGAAATCATATTCTTTTATGATCTCATAAAAATATTGGTTCCAAGAACGCAATGTTTGCTTTAATCCATAAATGGATCGATTTAACTTGCAAACCTTGTTTGCATGTTTTGGTACGACAAAACCGTCAGGCTGTTGCATATAAACATCCTCCAAAAGGTTTCCGTTAAGGAAAGCGGTTTTGACATCCATCTGCCATATCTCGTAATTGAAATATGCAGCAATAGCAAGCACTATCCGAATCGATTTAATCATGGCAATAGGTGAAAAAGTTTCATCATAACCGACACCATGTCGTTGACGATACCCTTTCGCTACAAGCCTAGCTTTGTACGTTTGTATGTTGCCATCCATGTCGGTCTTCTTCTTGAAGACCTAGTTACAAACAATAGGTTTTACGTCTTCTGGTGCATCAACCAGTGTCCAAACTTGGTTGGTGTACATGGAATCCATTTTGGATTTCATCGCATCTTGCCATAAACCAGAGTCGATACCTTGTATTGTTTCCTTATACGTAGCCGGTTCGTCTTCCTCAATAAGATTAATACCCACATGAGGTGAGATCAGAAACCCATACCTCTCAGGTTGTTTTCTGAATCTCTCTGATCTACGCGGTTCTTGTGTATTCGAAGATTGTGGTACAGTCTCATCCCTGATGAACTGTTCATGTTCCGTTAAGGATTTTGTGCCAGGAATAGTATCACTCTGATTTTCATCGAGTTCTACTTTCATCCTACTAACCACTGCATTTAGGAATTTCTTCTCAAGGAAAACCGCATGTAGAGCAAAAAATACTTTGTTCTCTTGTGGGTTGTAGAAGTAATATCCTTTGGTTTCCCTAGGATAACCTATAAATAGGCATTTATCCGATTTGGGTTCAAGTTTGGTGCCTTCCAAACGTTTAACGTATGCCCAGCATCCCCAAATCTTTAGGAATGAGAAACTCGGTTTCTTTCCTGTCCATATCTCATACGGAGACTGTTGAATAGACTTTAACGGAACCTTATTCAAAATAAGTATTGCACTGTTCAATGCATATCCCCAGAAGGAAATAGGTAGCTCAGTGCGACTCATCATCGACCTTACCATGTCCAACAAAGTTCGGTTTCTCCGTTTGGACACACCGTTTAATTGAGGTGTTCCGGGAGGAGTCCACTGTGAACGAATACCATATTCTTTCAAGTAATCAAGAAACTCATTGCTTAAGTATTCTCCACCACGGTCCGACCGTAATGTTTTAATACTTTTGTCGGTCTATTTTTCTACTTTATGACGAAACTCTTTGAATTTCTCAAAGGTTTCCGACTTGTGTCTCATAAGATACACATAACCATAACGCGATGCAGCATCCGTAAAGGTTACGGAGTATTCATTTCCACCTCTAGCCTGGCTAGACATGGGCCCACATACATCACTATGAATGAGGGCTAACAGTTCGGTGGCACGTGCACCTTTACCTCTAAAAGGTGTTTTAGGAATTTTGAATAATAAACAAGATTTGCATACGTCATATGAATTTGGATCAAATCCCTCCAAGTACCCACTCTTCGAAAGTGTGGATATGCGAGTCTTGTTAATGTGTCCCAGACGACAATGCCACATATAAGTTTCATCTTTCTTACTTAGTTTAAGCTTTTTTTTTGTTACATTATATGTTTGAGATTGATTTATATTCAAAATATAAAGACCATTATTCACATCAGCACTGCATATCTCCATATCATTTTTATACATAAAACACCCAGTGTTTCTAAAAACAAAAGTATACCCATATTGGGCTAATAATGATACAGATATAATATTCCTAGTCAAACTAGGTACATAATAATAGTCTGAAATATTAAGTACATGCCCCGAGGGAAGTTCTAAAATATAAGTCCCAACGGCCAAAACGGTGACTCTAGTCCCATTTCCAACGCGGAGGTCAATCTCTCCTGAGGCCAGTCTCCTGCTAATCTGTAGATCTTGCACATCAGTACATATATGAGTACCACAACCAGAATCAAAAATACAATTTTTAAAACTAGAAGTAGACATGTTTATTTATATAACAAACATACCTGAAGCCGATGCCTTGCCCGCTTTGATTTCCTTCATGTGCGCCTTATACTCACGGCAGTCACGCTTCCAGTGACCCCGTTTGCCACATTGTAGGCATACATCTTGGGATTTTTCCTTTGCATTCCTAGAAGACTTTGACGACTTGGCCTTGCCATTCTTCTTCTTCTTCTTCTTTACACCTCCAGTAGCCTTCAGCCAAGCCTTGGGAGACTGAGATGTTGAAGCGAAGTGCACCTCACACTTTTTTCCCTTCAATAGCTCTTTTTCTGCTTCACATGACATTGTCATCATCTCTCCAATAGTATGGCCTTGGTTCATCGTATTGTAGTTCATGATGAACCCGCTCCAGCTGTTAGGAAGAGACTGTAAGATAAAATCTATAGAAGTCTCAGCCTCAAGGTTATGCCTAGCTGACCCAACTGTTCAATGTCAGCAATCATCTGTGACACATGGTGCTCAACAGATGTACCCTCTGACATTCGAGAGCGAAAGAGCTTCTTCTGCAATTCATACCTTTTCGATCTAAGGTTAGATCGATAAAGGTCTTTCAATTTTGCCATCATAGTATAGGGATCCAATCCCTTGTTTGGCGATGAAATTGAGGGGTCATCACAGCGAGCATGACGGATTGAGCAGTTGATTTGTCATCGCTATGAGTCTTCCAAAGCTCAAGCTCAAGCGGCTACTCATTTTCGGGCTTAGGCCCGAGAGGTCTCTCTATCGTATAGAGCATCCTCTCAGCCCACATGAAAATCAGGAGGTTCATATCCCAATCAGGAAAGTTCGCGCCATTAAAGACATTTTTGCCCATGATAATGTCTCTAACTCCGATCTCTCCAGCCATCTTAATTGTAATAGTCAAACTATTCAATTAATGATATTTGGGTACAATCCAACTGTTATAAGAAAAATAATAGAATATTAGTCCATTAATAAATATATAAAATTGATGAAATAATTTGAAAACGCGTAATGCCAAGTATTTGAACGAAATTGCAAATTCAATACTGGCCTCCCACTATTTTTCGGCGAGACTCTAACCCTCTGTTGAGTACTCAGGAAACCTAGTATCCTAGTGGGCTAGGATCCCGTTAAATAACACACAACCTTGACTTTGGCCAACAAGCTGTATGATATTTAACTAGGTAGATCTCTAAGATCAATTGGATCTCATCTAATTCCTAGATCCGGTAGGTGGACCTCCAAGTCCGAAACATATATACAATATATATGCCAACATATCCAATATATTCCCTAGCCTTTTCCTCTGAATGAACTAAGCCTTGGCTTTGGCTCAACAAGCTTAATGATTCCAGTTAAGCGGGACCCATTGACTTTGGAAAGCTTCGTAATCGATGTCGATGATTAAGAAATGATCTTGACTTTGGCCAAAAAATCACAACTTGGCCAAGACATGCGATATGGAACAAAGCCTTTATTATTCAAACACATCCGCGATGGACAAAGGTCTTGACATTGGCCAACAAACCAATGCCAATCTTGGATCTTGAGAATGAATCACTCAATGGAAGGAAAACGCTTAATATTTATTGAGGGTTTTTCGCATAATTGGCAACCAATTAATTATCTTTGATTAGGTCTCATCATACACCCTTAAGCATGCATTCTAAAAGCATAATAAGGCGCGATAAAAAAATTAATAATGATATATGGATGGATATTTCACAAATTATTCCTAGAACAAATCACTCTATTTCCTCTCCCGGGCTAGCACTATTCTAACTTCTACCCAATTACATAATAAAATAAAGAAAACTCATTTACATTGAAGGGAATTGGTGAGAAGAGAATCACAAACAGTCGAGAGATAAGGCTGGACACGCAGGTCCAATTTAATAAATTCTAAATTTATTACAATAATTTCCAAAATTGCCCTCACCCATCTAATATCCATCTGATATACATTATTCATACAATACATCCATGTATTACACAAAGCATGTTATTCAATCAATCTAATCCAATTAATTAATCTTTGAATTAAGTCATCATCCAATGTTCAAACAACGATTTGATTTGCGCGAGTCCAACTTGTTTTAAGAATAAGTACTCAAAGTGCGTATTCTTGAATTATATCAAACTATAATTTAAATCCAATTTAATTTGTGTTCAATACTAATTCTTTATTTAATTCCAAATAAATAATTACACTTTTATTGTGCCTTTGCGACTTAGATTCTAAATCTAATCTTAATTGGTCTTAAAGCCCAATTAACATCCAATGTCAATTTAATTAAAGTCTAATGGGCTTTCAATTAATTTATTAAGGCATGGACTTTGGCAACCAAAGCCCAATAAGGAATTACCATTTGCCACAAAATTAATTTTGGCCCATTAGGCCCAATTAATTATTTAAATGCCCATTAGTTATATTTGGACTTAATGGAATGGTTTTAGGCCCAATTTGGATCCAATCCAATTGTCCTAAACCAACATAGCCCAACCAAGCCCATTAGGCCCAAATACAGCAATTTTAGCCCAATTCCAAATTAAACCTAATTAATTAAATTCTAATATTCCAAATATCACAATTTATTTAATTAAAGTGTATAGCCATAATTAATTATTTAAATTTACATTTCCAAAATACCAATTTACATAATTAATCATGCTTTATTATTATCAACACATTTCCAACATTATTGAAGAAAACTCAATCCCAACATGCTCATTAGGCTCACGACAATATGGTAATTTTTTCATTAATTTTGATTTCAATCCAATTAAATCACAAATCAATTTATCCATTCATTTTAAAAACATCCAATGGTCTAAAAATCAAAATCACCATGAGCTAAGGGTTCATATTACATTCGGCCAAGCCTCTTAATTTGGGGAAAATTAATCCATTAATTTTTCATAAAATTGATCATGCATAACTCTAAGTTAACATTATCTAAGCATACTTAAACAAACAATTTGATTAAATCATGCTCAAATCAAAAATACCCAAATTCAAGATTAAGAACCCTAATTCAATTTCATGCTTAAATAGGCTCCGATACCATTGTTGGATCTCAAAGATCAATCCCAAGAACATATAAGCATAAAAGAAGTGTGGATACTCAAAGGAATATAGCGGAAATATACTCACATTGAACGGTTGGTTGGATGTGTTGAGAAAAAAACTTTTGCCTGCTTTGAGTTGCTCCAAGCTCCTCCAAAGTTGTATGTTGAAGCTCCAAGCTTGAAGTTTAAGATTCCAAACTCTAGGGAATGGTTTCCCTATCACCTTTGTATGATTCTTTGTCTACTAGCAATGGAAGAATTTTGCAACAAAACTCTTCCTTTTTCATCCTTGTGATTCTCGGCCAAGCCAAGAGAATGAGGGGGAGAGGGTTTCGGTTGAGAGAGAGAATGAGAGGATGAATTGTTTGACTTGTTATTTTGATTTTCCAAAAACAAAATAATGATATACCAAAATCAAATGTTTGGTAAATTCTATCACCTTTCACACTTGTGTAAGAAACAAGTCACCCAAAAATCCCACCAACTTATATCAAGCAAAAGTTGATAAAGTTGATTAGGTGATGTGACAAGTGGTGGGCCCCACTTGATTCAAAATCCGAGTGGGCCCGCAAACACATTCCGGGCGCAGGTTCGTTAATTCCGAATTAACGAATTTTCCATTGCGACTTAATTAAATCAAATTTAATTAAATAAAAACGCCTCGCAAAATTATTATTAAAGTCGCTCGCGAATTAATTCTAAATTAATTCGTTCGCCCGAATTAAAATCCAATTTTAATTTCGTTATGAAGTTTGATTTCATTAATATATCGAATATATTATTTTATCGATTAATTCTGAATTAATCGTTCTCTATTTATTAATTGAATTTTATCCCAAATAAAATCTTTCCGCAATTAATCTTAGGTTAATTTTCTATCTCTTATAATTAATCATAGATTAATTATGTTCGAGTCATACGTCATCGGTAAATCTTCGGGAAGCGAACCATGAGATCCCTGGATATGTTGGAAGTAAATCCGGTCGTCGGACTATCGGAACATGTCCGTACCCGGTACCATATTCTTACCGATTTACGAGACATGGTTGGCTTCTAGCAAAGCGTCGTGCCTACCCAATTCTCCAGAAATATTCTTTAAGGAATATATAATCTTTATTAGGCATAATATACGAATTATTACGTATTGGGATCCAGTATCAGATGTCACATGCAAGGCCTGGGGCTAGATTAGTGTCTGCCCCGTACGAAGCATATATCGGATCACAAGAAACTAGTCTCTATAATCGGATAATCATGACTTTGTCATAGTATGCCGACAGTTGCAACATAATAGAGAACCGGTTCTGTATTCCTGCGTGATCATCATCTCCATATGACTGAAGCGATATTTCCGTTTTCACATCACACCCAATACACTACGATTCTCAATAAACCCAAAAGAGACATAAACAGAACCTGTTAATGTCCCGGACGACCAAAACCAAAGCGTATTGATTGTCGCAAGTACTAGCGATGCAAGTCTCAGGTTAAGACCAAATACACCTACCCTGAATCGGTTTCCCATAGACACATAGTCATACTACCAATGGGACTCCGATGGGTCTATCCAAAGCGAAGCTGTTTCCATACCATCGGTAAACAAAACCTCCTATCACACTTGTGTTGGACAATTATGACCCATAGCGTCACTATTTGTACAGATCAAGGTGTTGTTATACAAATTAACTATGTGACAAAAGAGATTGCTCCCTTATCATTTGTGATTAGATCACCAAGATATATAAATGATAGGAGGTCCATATGATTTGTTCCTGGATTGAGAATGATATGAGACAGTATCAATCCACGTATGATTAATCATTAAATATCCCTAGTCAGAGTATTATCGAGATTGGACATCGATAATGGGTAAAAGACTAGTATTACACTTGTGCGCGTTATGAGGGCATAACGGCATAGTTCTCATATATTTGGGTATAGGATACTTATGCAAGTGTGATAGGAGGTTGTGTTTTACCGATGTTACGGGAAACAGCTTCGCTCTGGATAGACCCCCTCGGAATTCTATTGGCAGTATGACTATGTGTCTATGGAAGTCCGAAATCAGGGTAGGTGTATTTGGTCTTAACCTGAGATCTGCACCGCTAATACTTGCGACAATCAATATGCTTTGGTTTTGGTCGTCCAGGGCTTTAACAGGTTCTGTGTACGCCTCTACTGGGTATATTGAGAATCGTAGTGTATTGGGTGTGATGTCAAGACGGAAGTATCACTTCAGTCATATGGAGATGATGGTCACGTAGGATACGGTACTAGTACTCTTAAGTATTGCACTCATCGGGATAAAATGACAAGGTCATGTTTATCCGATTATAGAGACTAGTTACCAGACATCGGACATTAGCTTCGTACGGGGCAGACACAATTCCAGCCCCAGGCCTAGCACGTGACATCTGATACTGGATCGACATACGCAAAACAACGTATACTACGCCTGATATAGATCACTATATTCCTGTAAGGATATTTCTGGAGAATTGGGTAGGCATGGCGCTTTGCTAGAAGCCAACCTTGTCTTGTAAATCGGTACAAACGTAGTACTAGGTACTTACGTGTTCGGATAGTCCGACGACCGAATTTACTGTCAACATATCCGGGGATCTCATGGGTCGCTTCCCGAAGATTCACTGATGACGTATGACTCGCACTTTTATTAATATGGGATTAGTTAGATGAGAGAGAAAATTAATCTGGGATAAAATATCATTTAAGAGAGATAACGATTAATTTGGAATTAATCGATAAAATAATATATTCGATATATTATACGAAATTAGATTTCGACGCGGAATTGAAATTAGATTTTAATTCGGGCAAACGAGTTAATTTAGAATTAATTCGTTAGCGACGTGAATAGTGATTTCGCTAGGCATAATCATTTAATTACGTCGCAACAGAAAATTAGTTAATTTGGAATTAGCGAACCCGAGCCCGAGATTGTTTGCGAGCGCATTCGCATTTCGAATTCGAGTGTGGCACGCAAGTCAAATCAAGCATCAAATCACTAGTCGCATCAAGCGTCAAATCATTAGTCACTTTGAGTGATGTGACAACTTGTCACTTGATTGATTGAGTGATGTGACTTGATGGGAGTTGTTGGAAAAGCTTTTGAAAGCTTGAAAGACATTTATCATTTATTTATTAAATGGTATTTGACTTTTAATTTTTTGGTATTTGATATACAAAAAAAAACCACACAACTTCTATTCTCTCTCCTTAGCTCACGTTTTGGAACCAAGAATCTTCATCTCTCTCTCTCGGCCAAACATGCCATTTTTGCTTCTCTCCTTCACTGGTTTGACCGTGAAACACAAAGGGAAGCAAGGGAAATTTGTGGCAAATTTCTTGAGTGCTAGCACACATAGGAGCCATACAAAGGTGATAGGGAACTCACTTCATGAGCTTGGAATCACCATCAACCAAAGCTTGGAGCTTGGAGCAACCATGGAGATCACCAAAGCCGAAAATGGAAGATCAAAAACTACCACTGCCGAGCACTCACAATGGCAGAAATCACCGCATCGTCCCAACCGCTCGATGTAAGTATTCCGCAACTTCCTCGATTATATTCACATGTATTTTCATTGCTTGAAATGATCTTGGGAAGCTTAGCGAATTCCAACAATGGTATCAGAGCGATTTAAAAGCATGAAATTTAATTAGGGCTTAAAATTTGGGTAAAATGTTTTTGAGTATGATTTAATGAAATTGGATGAATTAGTATGCTTAAATGTGTTTTAATTGAAGATTGATTGGATCAATTTGATCAAATTTTGTTTGAAACAAATTTGCCCAAAATATGAGGCTTGGCCGAATATCATGCTCTAATTTGTCTTGGTTAATTTTTGATTTTAATCATTGGATGAGTTGGAATCATATTGGGTATGATGATTTAATGTCGATTATGGATTTAATTGGATTGAAATCGAATCGGACACAAAATCCCCTTCATTGCCGAGACTTATGCATGTAAAATTGGGTTTGATTTTGATTAAATTGTGTTGGACACTATTTGATGTTGATGAGCTTGATTAATTAGGCTAATTGATGTTTTAGAAATTTTAATTGGGTAATTAATTGTGTAATACACTTTAGGTAATTAAATTGTGAAATTGGATTTTGTAATTTAATTGAATTGGGCTAATTTTGGAAATTGGGCTTGTAATGTTGTTATTGGGCTTATTGGGCTTATTGCGACTAATGAACCTTTAATTATTTAATTGGCCCTAATGGGCCTAAATTGATTTCTTGGCTTATGGGGTTACTCCTTGATTGGACTTTGGTTATTGGGTTTGACCCGAGTTGACCAAAAGTCCACGCCTAAAGAAATTAATTGAAAGCCCATTGGACTTTAATTAAATTGATGTTGGACGTTAATCGGGCTTTGAGACCCGTAACGATTAAATTGGAATTTAAGTCGTAAAGGTTTATTAATAAAGTGTAATATTTAATTTGGAATTAAATAGCGAATTAGTATTAAATACAAATTGAATTGGATTTAATTTTGTAGTTTAATTTAATTCGAGAATTCGTAGTTTGAGTACTTATTCGCAAAACGAGTTTGACTCGAGCAAAATCAAATCATTGTTTGAACATTGGATGGTCACTAATTATCATATTAATTAATTTGATTAGATTAATTGATAACATGCTTGTGTGAATACATGGTTGCGATGCATGAATAATGTATATCGGATGGATATTAGATGGGTGGGGCAATTTTAGAAATTGTTTTAATAAATTTGGAATTTATTAATTGGACCTGCGTGTCCAGCCTTTTTACCTCCTTATTCTTTGTATTCTCTTCTCACCTATTCCCCTCAATGTAAATGAGTTTTCTTTAGAAGTGTAGTGTAACGGGTTGAAGTAATACATGTGCTAGCGAGAGAGAGAAACGGAGAGATTTGATCTAGGATCAATGTGTAAAGTATCCATCCGCATATCATTATTATTTATTTATACGCGCTTTATTATGTGTTTAGAATTCATGTTTAAGGGTGTATGATGATGAGACCTTAACAAAGATAATAAATTGGTTGCCAATTTGCACGCGAAAAACCCTCACAAAATATTAAGCGTTTTTCCTTCCATTGAGTGATTCTTACTCAAGATCTAAGACTGGCATTGGTTTGTTGGCCAAAGTCAAGGCCTTTGTCAGTTAAGGATGTGTTTGAATCATGAGAGCTTTGTTCCATATTGGTGTCTTGTCCAAGTTGTGGTTTGTTGGCCAAAGTCAAGACCACTTCTTGTCCATCGACATTGATTACGAAGCTTTCCATGGTCAATGGGTTCCGCTTAACTGGGATCACTAAGTTCTTTGTGCCAAAGCCAAGGCTTAGTTGATTCAGAGGAAAAAGGTTAGGCAATATGTTGGATATATTGGCATATATAAGATATATGTTTCGGACTTGGATGTCCCTCTACTGGATCTAGGAATTGGATGGGATCCAATTGATCTTAGAGATCTACCTAGTTAATGATCATATAATTTGTTGGCCAAAGTCAAGATTGTGTGATATTTAACGGGATCCTAGCCCGCTAGGAAACACGGTTTCTCGAGTACTCGACAGAGGGTTAGAGGCTCGCCGAAAAATAGTGGGAGGCAAGTATTGAATTTGCAATATTCGTTTAATAACTTGTCATACGCGCTCATTCAAATATCATTCGTCAAATAAATTATTTATTAGTTGGACTAATATTTAATCGTTGTTTTAATTAACAGTTGGACTGTATTCAAACAATTCAATTGTAATTGATTATATAATTAGATTATAGTAATCATTATAATAAATAGTACCAAAATCATTGATTAAATAGTTGGACTATTAGAATCAAGATAAAATTGAAAGATTGACATTTAAAACATAATCCCATGGAAAATGTATTTAAATGGTTTAATTTTCAAATTGGGAATAAAGTTTCAGGATGGTCCTGGAAATTAATAAGTTACTTTATTTGATAAAATAACATATTAGGCCTAAGCCAAGAGTTATGCAAACAGTAGAGCATGATATTTGGAATATTCATGTGATGATAACTTTAGTGCTTAATCCATTAAGCCTACTAATTAGACTCTTTAATTTCTTAATCAGAACTAAGGATTAGATTCTTAAAGTATGATAAAGAAATTGAAGGATCTTCATAAATCTATATTTAGATTTTAGAAGTACATATTGCAATAGTAAACTCTTGGAGAGTTAATGACTATTCTCAATGAGACAAAGTCAGACTTTGCAATAAGGCAAGTAGCGCAAGGCGCACCTTACTTCGATATTCTAGTCAGCCGAGGCTAGGCCAAAGGCTTCTGGAATATGGAAAAAGGCAAAGGCAAAATCATTATAATCTTCTAGGAAGATAAAATACATATCCCAAAATGTCTGCCTAAATGTGGCAAACGGGATCGCGGAAGTGTGACTGCCGTTTGGACAAAGCAGACATGAAGGAATTGTTGGACAAAATGACCTATAGCGTCACTATTTGTACAGATCATGGTGTTGTTGTACAAATTAACTATGTGACAAGGAAATTGCACTCTCATCATTTGTGATTAGATCACCATAAATGTATAAATGAAGAGAGGTCCATATGATTAGTTCCTGGATTGAGAATGATATGAGACATTATCAATCCCCGAAGGATTAATCATTAAATATCCCTAGCCGGAGTATTATCGAGACAGGACATCGATAATGCAGAATAGGCTAGTATTGCACTTGTGCGCGTTGTGAGGGCACAACGGCATAGTTCTCATATATATAAGTATTGGATACTTATGCAAGTGCGATAGGAGGTCGTGTTTCATCGATGGTACGGGAAACAGCTTCGCTCTGGATAGACCCCTCGGAATCCCATTGGTATTATGACTATGTGTCTATGGGAGGCCGAAATCAAGGTAGGTGTGTATAGTCTTAACCTGAGACTTACATCGCTAATACTTACGATAATCGATAGATTTTGGTCTTGGTGGTACAAGGATTTAACCGGTTCTGCGTACACCACTTCTGGGTTTATCAGAGAGTCGTAGTGTATTGGGTGTGATGTCAAGACGGAAGTATCGCTTCAGTTATATTGGAGATGATGTCACGCAGGATACGGTATTAGTGCTCTTAAGTGTTGCACAACCATCGGGATGTTATGACTAGGTCATGCATATCCGATTATAGAGACTAGTTACCAGACATCCGACATGTGCTTCGGACGGGGCAGACACTTATCCAGCCCCAGCCCTAGCACGTGACTATCCGATACTGGGCCGATATACACAATACTACGGTATACTACGCTTGATACAGATCTATATATTCCTGTAAGAATATTTCTGGAGAATTGGGTAGGCATGGCGCTTTGCTAGAAGCCAACCTTGTCCAGTAAATACGGTCGTCGGATTATCCGAACACGTAAGTACCTCGTACTACTTTGTTTGTCGGTTATACAAAATCGTCAGGATGTTGTAAGCATCCTCCAAAAGGTTTCCTTTTCAGGAAAGCGATTTTGATCTGCAACTGACACATTTCATAAATGAAATATTCAGTTATCAACAAGCATCTTCAAAATGGATTTACCATGGCAACAGGTAAAAGGTTGAATCGTTATTAACACAATGTTGATAACGATACATTTCCGTCAAAAGCCCAGTTTTGTACGTTGGTATGTTGCCTTCCATGTATGTCTTCCTTGAAGACGTTTAATGTACCAATAGGCACAATGCCTTGTGGTACAACAACTAGTATCCAAAATAGTTGTTATACATGGAATCCATTTCGGACTCATGGAACTTTGCCATAATAGGGAGTCGATACCTCGTATCACTTCCTCAAAACGTAGTCGGTGGATTTACCTTCATAAGATTGACATCTTATGAGGTTAGATCAGAAACCCATAACCTAGGTTGTTTTCTGACTCTATCCGATCTACTCAGTTCTTGTGTATTCGAAGATTAATGGTACAGTTTCATCATTGATGAACTATTTGTGTTCCATTAAGGACTTCGTGCCTAGAACAGTATTACTCCGATTTTCATCGAGTATCACTATCCTCCCACTGACCACTGCATATCGGTATTCCTCTCAGGAAAAACCGTATGGTGAGCAACAATCACATTGTTCTCATGTGAGATTTACAAGTACTATACTTAAGGTTTCCCTTAGGATAACCGATATTGGCACTTATCCAATTTGGGTCCTTAGTTTGGTATCATCCAAACGTTATGCCTGGCATACCCAAATTATCAGGAATGAGAAACCTTGTTTCTTCCCTGTTCATATCCTATATGACATCTGTCAAACAGATTTATATGGAACCTTATTCTAAATAAGTTATTGCACTGTTAAAACTTATCCGTTGAAGGAAATGGTAGCTCAGAGCGACTCTTGATTAATCTTATCATGTCTAACATGATTCGGTTAATCCGTTCGGACACACCGTCACTTTGACGTGTTCCGGGAGGAGTCCTCATTTGAAAGAATACTATACTCTTTCAAGTACATATGAAACTTACTGCTTAAGTATTTTCCAATACGGTCTTACCGTGGCGGCATAATACTATAGCCGATCTGTTTGTCTATTTCGTGTCGAAACTCTAAAAGTTTCTGATTTGTGTTCTTCAAAATAAACACATAACCATAACGTGATGCCACATCCGTTTTAGGGTCACGAAATATTCATGTTCACATCTAGCCTAGCTAGACATGGGCCCACTTACTTCACCATGAATAGGGCTAACAGATCGGTGGCCCTTTTACTATTACCAAGCAAATAGTATTTTAGGTACTTTACCTAATAAACTAGATTCGCAGACCTTATTTGAATAGTCAAATCAGTCCTAGTACCCACTCTTCAAAAGTGTGGATATACGAGTCTCGTTAAATTGTGTCCTAGACAACAATGCCACAAATAAGTCTCTATTGATCAAATCAATTTGAGCTATTTATTTGTCATTTTATATGTTTGAGATTTTATTTATATTCAAAATATAAATTCTGTTATTTACATCTAATGTATTTATCTCAGTATCATCTTTATATAATAAAACACTTAGTGTTCTATAATATAAAGGTTTTATCCGCAACGGATTAAACACTGATATAGAGATAATGTCTCTAGTCAAACTAGTTACATTATAACAGTTCCTAATTTAAGTATATACCCAAAGGGTAGTTCCTAAATTTAGGTATCTACGGTCGAAACAGCGACTTCATCCCGTTTCCGATTCGCAGAGAAATCTCGGCTTGAAGTCAGTATCCAGCTCATAGCGGATTCTGAACATCAATACATATATTTTATGTACCACACTAAGTATTTAAAATCCAATTTCAATACTAGTAGTGAACATAACTTTGACAAATATTTTTAAAGTTAGAGCCTCGCCCTTTCTTTAATTCCTTCGTGTCTTCCATATCCAAATGGTAGTCACTTTGGGATATGTCAATTATCTTTTCAATATTTCACAAACCTTTGGCCAAGCCTTGGGTTTCGGAATATCGAAACGATGTGCACCTCGTGCTGCATGCCCAATTGCAAACTTTGACTTTATCTCCTCTAGAATAGTCAATTAATTCTCCAAGAATTATAAATTTCAATTTTAATACTTCTTAAATCTAAAATTAGATTTATGACAAGTATATTAAATTAAGCATTAAAGTCATCATCACATAAATCTTCCAAAGATTTTATGCTCTACTTATTTTGCTTAATTTTGGGCTTAAGGTATAATAAGTTATTTTATCAAATAAAGTAACCTATTATTTATTCCCAATTTGAAAATTAAATTATTTAAAATATTTTAATCCCAGATTATATTTTAAATATCCAACTTTTCAATTTTATATTGATTACAATAGTCTAACTATTTAATCAACAATTAGTGGTACTATATATATTATAATGATTATAATAGTCCAACTATATAATCAAATATAATCCAAATTAATTAACCTCAATTACATTGATTACTATAATCCAATTATAAAATCAACTGTAAACTGAAATTAATTAATTCAAATATATTGATTAATATAATCCAATTATATATAATCAAGTATAATACAGTCCAACTGTTTATTAAAACAACAATTTAAATATTAGTCCAACTAACATTTAATCTAATGACGAAATAATTTAAATGAGCGCGTATGGCGAGTAATTGAACGAATATTGCAAATTCAATTCTTGCCTCCCACTATTTTTCGTCGAGCCTCTAACCCTCTGTCGAGTACTCGGGAAACCGTGTTTCCTAGTGGGCTAGGATCCCGTTAAATATCACACAATCTTGACTTTGGCCAACAAATTGTATGATAATTAACTAGGTAGATCTCTAAGATCAATTGGATCTCATCCAACTCCTAGATCCAGTAGGTGGACATACAAGTCCCAAACATATATCTTATATATGGCTATACATCGAATGTATACCCTAACCTTTTTCCTCTGAATCAACTAGGCCTTGGCTTTGGCACAACAAACCTAGTGATCCCAGTCAAGCGCGGACCCATTGACATGGAAGCTTCGTAATCAATGTCAATGGACAAGAAGTGGTCTTGACTTTGGCCAACAAACCACAACTTGGACACGACACCGATATGGAACAAAGCCTCGTGATTAAAACACATCTTTGACGGACAAGGGCTTGACTTTGGCCAACAACCCCTGCCAACACATCTTTGACGGACAAGGAAAATAAACGCTTGATATTTAACGAGGGTTTTTCGCGTGCAAATTGGCTACCAATTTTAATTATCTTTGTTAAGGTCTCATCATCATACACCCTTAAACATGCATTCTAAACACATAATAAAGCGCATGTGTAAAATAATAATGATATGCGGATGGATATTTTACATTGATCCTAGATCAAATCTCTCATTTTCTCTCTCCAAAGCTAGCACATGTAATTACTTCTACCCGTTACACTATACTTCTAAAGAAACCTCATTTACATGGAGGGGAATATGTGAGAAGAGAATACAAAGAAATAAGAGATAAGGCTGGACACGCAGGTCCAATTAATAAATCAAATTTATTACAACAATTTCTAAAATCGCCCCACCCTTCTAATATCCATCCGATATACATTATTCAAACATCAGAACCATGTATTCATACAAGCATGTTATCAATCAATCAAATTAATTAATCTTGTAATTAGTGATCATCCAATGTTCAAACAAAGATTTGATTTTGTTCGAGTCAAACTCGTATTGCGAACACGTACTCAAAGTACGATTTCTCAAATAAAATTAAATTACATGATTAAATCCTATTTTAATACGTATTTAATTCTAATTCATTATTTAATTCCAAATTAAATATTACACTTTATAAAATAAACCTTTACGACTTAAATTCCAAATTTAATCGTTACGGGTCTCAAAGCCCGATTAATATCCAATATTAATTTAATTAAGTCTAATGGGCTTTTAATTAATTTCTTGAGGCGTGGACTTTTGGTCAACTCGGGTCAAACCCGCAACCAAAGTCCAATCCGGAGTTACCCCATAAGCCCATAAATTAATTTATGCCCATTAGGCCCAATTAAACGTTAAAGGTTCATTAGTCGCATTTGGGCCTTTTGGAAGCGGTTTTGGGCCTAATTGGATCCAACCAATTTTGGCCTAAACCAACTTTGTACAACAAAGTCCAATAAACCCAATAACAACTTAAAAAGCCCAAATCCAATTTTAAGCCCAATAATTTAATTTCAAAAATTCCAAATTTTTCAATTAAATTACCTAAAGTGTATAGCATTATTAATTACCCAAATCAAAGTTTCCAAAACATCAAATTTGTCCATTTAATCATGCTTAACATCAATAAATCATGTCCAACATGATTAAATCAAAATCAAACCCAATTTCATGCTTCAAGTGTCTCGGCCATAAGGTGAAAATTATGTCCAAATCACATTCAATCCAATTGAACCAAATTAAACATAAATTCAACATCCCTAAATGATTTCCAAGTCATCCAATGAACAAAAAAAAATCAAAATCCAAGACAATATGGCACTTGCCAAATTCGGCCATCACAAGCAAATTGGGGAAAATTGTTCCAAACACTTTTTCATCAAATTGATCTAATCAATCATCAATTAAACAACATTTAAGCATTCTAAATCATCCAATTTCATTAAACATGCTCAAAATCAAGTTTACCCAAATTTGTCATGCCCAAAATTTGGGGAAAAATGGATCCAACCAAATTTCATGAAATTGATTATGCACAACATCAATTCAACCTCATTCAAGCATACTATACTAAACAATTTAATCATTTGATGCTCAAATTGAGTTTACCCAAATTAAAGTTTTGGCCAACATTAAGCAAATTGGGGAAAATCAATCCAATTAATTTTTCATCAAATTGATTACATATAACTCTAATTTATTCATATACAAGCATTCTTAAACAAACAATTTGTTAAAATCATGCTTAAATCAAAACGCCCCAAATTTTGCTCAAGAACCCTAATTCGTTTTATGCAACCAATAGCTCAAGATACCATTGTTGAGTTTCAATCAAGTCCCAAGGATCATAAATCATGCATAAAAAACGAGTATGAACACATCAAATGAGTAAGGCGGAAACATAACTCACATTGAACGGTTTGAGATGCAACGAAGAAGATGCGTTTTCTGCCTCCCTTCATGTTCGGCAGTGGCGTCCTCATGCAGTGGGCTGCTCGGTTTCACTGGTTTTTGTCTCTCCAAGAATCGGCCATTGATGAACACCATGGAAGCTCCAAGCTTCAAGCTCCAAAATTGATTCTTGGAGAGACAAAAACAGTGAAACCGAGCAGCCCACTGCATGAGGACGCCACTGCCGACATGAAGGGAGGCAGAAAACGCATCTTCTTCGTTGCATCTCAAACCGTTCAATGTGAGTTATGTTTCCGCCTTACTCCTTTGATGTGTTCATACTCGTTTTTTATGCATGATTTATGATCCTTGGGACTTGATTGAAACTCAACAGGAATTGAAGAACGGGCAAGGCTCTGACTTCAAATATGTTTGTCATAAATATGTTCACTACTAGTATTAAAATTGGATTTTAGATACTTAGTGTGATACATAAATAAATACTGATGTTCGGAATCTGCTATGAGCAGGATACTGACTTCTAATGAGATTAATCTGCAAATTGAAAACGGGATGAAAGTCGTTGTTTTAACCGTAGATGCCTAAGTTTAAGAACTACCCTTCGGGTGTATACCTAAATTTGGAAACTGTTATAATGTAACTAGTTTGACTAGAAACATTATCTCTATATCAGTGTTTAATCCGTTGCGGATTTACCTTTATATTCTAGAACACTAAAGTGTTTTATTAGATAAAGATGATATTGAGATAAACACATTTGATGTGAAATAACAGCATTTATATTTTGAATATAAATAAATCTCAAACATATAACATGACAAACAAATAGCTCAAACTGATTTGATCAGAAGAAACTAATTTGTGGCATTGATGTCTGGGACACAATGAAACAAGACTCGTATATCCACACTTTTGAAGAGTGGGTACTGGGACTGATTTGATTCTATTCAAATAAATTCAACGAATCTAGTTTATTGGGCAATGTGCCTAAAACACTATTTACTTGGAAAAAGTGCAAATGCCACCAATCTGTTAGCCCTAGTTCATAGTGAAGCAAGTGGGCCCATGTCTAGCTAGGCTAGAGGTGGATATGAATATTTCGTGACCTTTACGGATGTGGCATCGCGTTATAGTTATGTGTTTCTTTTGGAACACAAATCGGAAACTTTTAGAGTTTTTCAACACGAAATAGACAAACAGATCGACTAAAGTATTAAACTGTCACGGTAAGACTGTAATGGAAAATACTTAGGCAATAAGTTTCTAATATACTTGAAAGAGTAAAATATTCTTTCAAAGAGGACTCCTCCCAGAACACGTCATCCTAACGGTGTGTCTGAACCAGAGAAACCGAATTTTGTTGGACATGATAAGGTTAATCATGAGTCGCTCTGAGCTACCATTTCTTTCAACGGATACGCATTAAACAATGCAGAACTTATTTAAAATAAGGTTCCATAAAATCTGTTTGACATACATCATATTAAATATGAACAGGAAAGAAACTAGGTTTCCTCAACCTTGATAATTTGGGAATGTTGGGCATACGTTTGGATGATACCAAACTAGAACCCAAATTGGATAAGTGCCAATTGTAGGTTATCCTAGGGATACCATAATATAGTACTTATACAACTCACATGAGAACAATGTAATTGTTGCTCACCATGCGGTTTTCCTAAGAGGAATACCTATATGCAGTGGTAAGTGGGAGGATAGTAAAACTCGATGAAAATCGTAGTAATACTATTCCAGACACCGAATCTTAATGGAACATAAATAATTCATCAATGATGAAACTATACCAGTAATCTTCAAATACACGAGAAACAAGTAAGTCGAAGAGAATCAGAAAACAACCTGGGGTATGGGTTTCTGATCTCATCTCATAAAGATGTTAATCTTATTGAGGTATACCAACTGACTACGTATGAGGAAATTATACAAGGTATCGACTCCCTATTATGGAAAAGTGCTATGACATCCGAAATGGATTCCATGTATACCAACTATGTTTAGACACTAGTTGATGTACCACAAGGCATTGTGTCTATTGGTACTATAAGTCTTCAAGGAAGACATACGTGGAAAGGCAACATACCAACGTATAAAGCTAGGCTTTTAGCGGAAAGGTATCATTATCAACATTGTGTCGATTACGATTTAACCTTTTACCTGTTGCCACGGTAAATCCATTTGGATAATGCTTGCTGACGCTGCATGTTTCATTTATGAAATATGACAGCTGAACGGTAAAATCGCTTTCCTGAAAAAGGAAACCTTTTGGAGGATGTTTACAACATCCTGTCGGTTTTGTCATACCACAACAAGCAAACAAGGTTTGCAGGTTATTTGATCCATGTTTGGATTGAAGCAAGCATTAGGTTCTTGGAATTATCATTTTGATGTAATCATAATAGTATATGATCTAATTCAAAAATGAAATGATTCTTGTGTATATAAGAGGGTTAGTGGGAGCGCACTGACAATAATGTCCTATAAATAATGATGACATGTCATTTCTTGGAAATGATATCCCCATAAAACAATTGGTGAAAGCTTGGTTATCATGAAAAACTCTCTGAGAAATTGTACATTGAAAAATGTACGCGACCTGGTGTCTCATACGCTTTGAGCATATGGATTCACAATCAGGCCAATCCAAGTGATAGTCACTGGATTGATATTAAGAACATCCATTAGTATCTTAGAGAACTAATGATGCAATCTTAAACTATGGAGATGGAGAACTTGAAGTGACTGGGATCACTGTTACAAGTTCATTAACCGATAAGACGACTACAAGTCGCAAATGGTACTATACAGTTTGAATAACAGAATAGTGAGCTGGAAATCTTCCAAGCAAGATATTGTTACCGAATAAAAAATAAATGTGGGTTATTGCTGCAGCTGAGGCAGCAATAGAAGCCTTTTGGGTCGATAATAAATCTAATTAGATTAGATATAGTTCTGTTAGCAGTTGAGCTAGGCTTCAGCACAGGCTAAAGAATTAATGGTCTCATCAACGATACAGATACATACTTCGATATTCATCTGATTCATTCAGATCATACATCGTGGTGATGTAATGATCGTATAAATCGCATCAGACGATAATCATGCAAATCCGCTGACGAAAGCCTTTCCTCACCAATTTGAGCCAACCGTACATAGTTTGGGTGTCAGACACTCGAGTGACTAGCTATAGGCCAAGTGGGAGATTGTTGGACAATTATGACCCATAGCGTCACTATTTGTACAGATCATGGTGTTGTTGTACAAATTAACTATGTGACAAAAGAGATTGCTCTCTTATCATTTGTGATTAGATCACCATGATATATAAATGATAGGAGGTCCATATGATTAGTTTCTGGATTGAGAATGATATGAGACAGTATCAGTCCACGTAGGATTAATCATTAAATATCCCTAGTCAGAGTATTATCGAGATTGGACATCGATAATGCGTAAAAGACTATTATTACACTTGTGCACGTTATGAGGGCATAACGACATAGTTCTCATATATTTGGGTATAGGATACTCATGCAAGTGTAATAGAAGGTTGTGTTTTACCGATGGTACGGGAAACAGCTTCGCTCTGGATAGACCCCCTCGGAATTCCATTGGTAGTATGACTATGTGTCTATGGAAGTCCGAAATCAGGGTAGGTGTATTTGGTCTTAACTTGAGACTTGCACCGCTAATACTTGCGACAATCAATATGTTTTGGTTTTGGTTGTCCAGGGCTTTAACAGGTTCTGTGTACGCCTCTGCTGGGTATATTGAGAATCGTAATGTATTGGGTGTGATGTCAAGATGGAAGTATCACTTCAGTTATATGGAGATGATGGTCACGTAGGATACGGTACTAGTACTCTTAAGTACTGTAGTCATCGGGATAAATGACAAGGTCATGTTTATCCGATTATAGAGACTAGTTACCAGACATCCGACATGTGCTTCGTACGGGGCAGACACAATTCCAACCCCAGGCCTAGCACGTGACATCTGATACTGGATCGACATATGCAATACAACGTATACTACGCCTGATATGTTGGACAAAATGACCCATAGCGTCACTATTTGCACAGATCATTGTGTTGTTTTGTAGCAAATTAACTATGTGACAAGGAAATTGCACTCTCATCATTTGTGATTAGATCACCATAGATATATAAATGAAGAGAGGTCCCTATGATTAGTTCCTGGATTGAGATGATATGAGACAGTATCAGTCCACAAAGGATTAATCATTAAATATCCCTAGCCGTAGTATTATCGAGACTGGACATCGATAATGCGGAATAGGCTAGTATTGCACTTGTGTGCGTTGTGAGGGCACAACGGCATAGTTCTCATATATATAAGTGTTGGATACTTATGCAAGTGCGATAGGAGGTCGTGTTTCACACCGATGGTACGGGAACAGCTTCGCTCTGGATAGACCCCTCGGAATCCCATTGGTATTATGAATATGTGTCTATGGGAGGCCGAAATCAAGGTAGGTGTGTATAGTCTTAACCTGAGACTTACATCGCTAATGCTTACGACAATCGATATACTTTAGTTGAGGTCGTCTAGGACTGTAACCGGTTCTGTGTACGCCAATGCCGGGTATATTGAGAATCGTAGTGTATTGGATGTGATGTCAAGACGGAAGTATCACTCCAGTCATAGTGGAGATGATGTCACACAGGATACGGTATTAGTGCTCTTAAGAGATGCGCATCCAATCGTGATATTATGACCAGGTCATGAATATCCGATTATAGAGACTAGTTACCAGACATCCGATATGTGTTTCGGACGGGGCAGACACTTATCCAGCCCCAGCCCTAGCACGTGACTATCCGATACTGGGCCGATATGCACAATACATTAGTATACTACGCTTGATACAGATCTTAATATTCTTTAATGGATATGTCCGGAGAATTAGGTAGACTTGGTGCTTTGCTAGGAGTCGACCTTGTCTCGTAAATCGGTAGAACGTAGTACTTGGTACGTACGTGATTCGGATACTCCGACGACCGTATTTACTGCCAGATTATCCGGGGATCTCATGGGTCGCTTCCCGATAATCCACCGATGACGCACAACTCACACTCTTTAATAATCTGGGATTATACAGAAGAGAGAGAAAATTAATCTAGGATTAATAACGGAGATGTTTTATCCGGGATAAAATGTCGTCTAAAGAGAGAGAACGATTAATTCGGAATTAATCGATGTATTAATATATTCGATATATTAGACGAAATTAGATTTCGACGCGGAATTAAAATTAGATTTTAATTCGGGCAAACGAGTTAATTTAGAATTAATTCGTTAGCGACGTAAATAATAATTTCGCTAGCCGCAATTATTCGATTTAGTTAACGTCGCGACGTAAGCTCGATATTTCGGAAATATCGAACCCGAACGCGTGAGTGCACGTGGGCCCACTTTCATTTGGAAACGTGTGGGGCCCACATGACACATGTCATTCTAATGCTTTGCATGTAGATTGTGTACATTGCACTCAATGTCATTGCATGGAGTTTGAGTGTTTGACACTCTAAGCCATTGCATGTTTTGTGTCATAATTTTATTATTAATTTAATAAAATTATGGCATAAATATAAATTGATTTTTGGTAAATCATTTTAACTTAACACAATTTCATCTCTCACATTTTTTCTCTCTTCTCTCACGCCCAAATGAAGAAATCTTCACTGGTTTGGAACCAGTAATGGCGTGAACAAAGGGAAGCCAAGAGTGGTTTCTCATGGTGAGAAATCAAGTGCTAGCACACTTACAAGTCTTGCGAAGGTGGTAGGGAGGTTCGACCATGAGGCGGGACTCATCCGATGGAGTTTGGAGCTTCGTTTTGAGACCCGAAATTCTGTTTTGCAAGGACAGTGGACTGTTGCAGTTTGGCGTGAAGGGCAGTACGTTTTTGGCCTTGATTCGTCTTCAAATCGACATAACCGATCAATGTGAGTATTCCGCTACCTCCGTTGATGTATTCATGCATGTTTTCATGTCTTGATTTGATCTTGGGACTTAGAAAAACTCAACATGATATAGATCACTATATTCCTGTAAGGATATTTCTGGAGAATTGGGTAGGCATGGCGCTTTGCTAGAAGCCAACCTTGTCTTGTAAATCGGTACAAACGTAGTACTAGGTACTTACGTGTTCGGATAGTCCGACGACCGAATTTACTGCCAACATTTCCGGGGATCTCATGGGTCGCTTCCCGAAGATTCACCGATGACGTATGACTCGCACTTTTATTAATCTGGGATTAGTTAGATGAGAGAGAAAATTAATCTGGGATTAATTACGGAGATATTTTATCTCGGATAAAATATCATTTAAAGAGAGATAATGATTAATTTGGAATTAATCGATAAAATAATATATTCGATATATTATACGAAATTGGATTTCGACGCGGAATTGAAATTAGATTTTAATTCGGGCGAACGAGTTAATTTAGAATTAATTCGTTAGCGATGTGAATAGTGATTTCGCTAGCATAATCATTTAATTACGTCGCAACGGAAAATTCGTTAATTTGGAATTAGCGAACCCGAGCCCGAGATTGTTTGCGAGTGCATTCGTATTTTGAATTCGAGTGCGGCACGTAAGTCATATCAAGCATCAAATCGCTAGTCGTATCAAGCGTCAAATCATTAGTCACTTTGAGTGATGTGACAACTTGTCACTTGATTGATTGAGTGATGTGACTTGATGGGAGTTGTTGGAAAAGCTTTTGAAAGCTTGAAAGACATTTATCATTTATTTATTAAATGGTATTTGACTTTTAATTTTTTGGTATTTGATATACAAAAAAAAAACCACACAACTTCTATTCTCTCTCCTTAGCTCACATTTTGGAGCCAAGAATCTTCATCTCTCTCTCTCGGCCAAACAGGCCATTTCTTCTTCTCTCCTTCACTGGTTTGATCGTGAAACACAAAGGGAAGCAAGGGAAATTTGTGGCAAATTTCTTGAGTGCTAGCACACATAGGAGCCATACAAAGGTGATAGGGAACTCACTTCATGAGCTTGGAATCACCATCAACCAAAGCTTGGAGCTTGGAGCAACCATGGAGATCACCAAAGCCGAAAATGGAAGATCAAAAACTACCACTACCGAGCACTCACAAGGGCAGAAAATAAGGTTTTTGTGTTCACCGCATCGTCTCAACCGCTCGATGTAAGTATTCCGCAACTTCCTCGATTGTATTCACATGTATTTTCATTGCTTGAAATGATCTTGGGAAGCTTAGAGAATTCCAACAACTTGCATAAGTATCCAATACTTCATTATATGAGAACTATGATGTTACGCTTCCGTAACACGCACAAGTGCAATACTAGTCTATTCCGCATTATCGATGTCCAGTCTCGATAATACTACGACTAGGGATATTTAATGATTAAACCTTTGTGGATTGATATTGTCTCATATCTTATTAATCCGGAACTAATCATAAGGACTTTTAAATTTATATATTCAAGTACTTTAATTACAAAATGATAAAATAGCAATTTCCATTGTCACATAGTTAATTTGTACAAAAACCATAATGTATTTTACAAATAGTGACACTATGTTCATAATTGTCCAACAGAAACATCTCACACCAGCACGGTTCAGGAATGAAGCCCATGAGTCGCAGCACCTCGCCATCAAACCAATTCAGTTCGGGAATATATTATAGAGATCGAAGCATCTCGCAGGGGTGAATCCCAGTGGTCGCAGCACCTCGCCATCAAATCAACTTAGAGATCAAAGCATCTCACAAGAGCAGTGAAACAACCGGTAAGTCCGACAACGGCCGACGAACTACGTTAGCAAAAATACATGCATGACTTTGAAAGGGTTGTCAATGTCAGACACTACACAAGCCCTATCAAAGTGGGGGTGACTGTATACATAATATTTTTGCATATAACCGATGATGAGCCTCGTATAGAGGCATTACCTGAAAAGTCACGGAGGTTGCGGGAAGCGAGTACCGAAAGGAAAGAAAACCTCCAAAATTAACCCCTCATCGGATTCAGACTCACTAGCCCGCCTCAGATTCGCTCAGTCTCTACTTCAAACATTTGCCTCGGATAGGCACCAAACACCTGCAACCGACCCATTACCCTGCAACCCATCCATCCACACGCTCATGCAATCCCATGCACGCCCAAGCCTTCCCAAATAAAAAAAATCCCATGCAAAACACATGTTAAAATCCCCTCAAATCACCTTCCAATTTAATGATATTGTGAATATCCTCCTCTCCAAATTTACAAAAATTCTTTCCCAAAATGTATCCCCCAAATTTATTTAATTTGTTTCCTTGATTGAAGATCCCTTGAAAATATTATAAAAATGAGACTTGACCAAACCCTAGGGGGAGGCAACACACCTTGCACGGCAATCACAACCTAAAAGCCCTAACTCTATCTTCTTCACATTGGCTTCACGTAAACAACAACAAGCCAAAAACCCTACTTCTTCTTTTCTTCTTTCACGAAAACAGCAACAAAACTAAGCCACAAACCGACACACACAAGCAACAAAACTAAGCCACAAACAGTAGCCCTCCACTGACATATACAACAACAAAACTAAGCCAAAAACCGACACACAAAGCCACCATCATAAGAAACCTGCCACCGAAACCAAAAGAGAAACAAACCAACGTGAGCCAAAATAAGCAACCTGCGTGAACCAAGACACAAAACCAGCCCCAAACAATTGAAACCAAAGCAGCAAAAACACCCCCTAAAAATCGCACAAATAGTAGCCAAAATAGTCCTTAAAAAACAACAAGACAACTCAAAAACAACAAAACACCAAGCATCAAAAACCAAACCAGAAACCAGCGTGAGACTTAACCAGAAACTAGCAAAAAAACCGAACCAGAAAACTGCAGAAACAATGCCCAAAAATAGAAGAAAACAGCAGCTCAACCCACCAAAACAGCCCCCAAAAAAAGAAGTCAAAAACAACCAAAATAGCAGCCCAAAATCACCAAAAACAGCAGCCAAAACAACTAAAATAGCAGCCCAAACAACCAGTAAAACCGTGAACTAGAAGCACAAAAACAACGAAGCAAAAATAGGGAAACAGTGAGCAGAAATAGCAAAACAGCAAACCAACAATCCTTCCGGTGACGGCTTAATGTACCTCCAAAAAAGAAACTTAAAAGGTAAGTGTAGGACACAGAACTTGAGCGACATTGTTCTAGGCTCGAGGCCTAGTTGGGAGTACGAAATAACATGGAGTCGCCACCCGGTGTGAACCGGGACAAAGATTTAAGGCCGCACTCACCCCTCGCAAGGGAAAACCTCAAACTTTTGGGTTCGGAATGGTCCCTTACTTATGTCACTTGTGATGATATAATTTGTGCAATAAATCAACCGAATCTACTCAATAATCATGCTCGAAGGGTACTTAGATCTAACATGCTTTCATCTAACTAACTCATAATCTAAGTTTGCATGCTTGAAAATAAATCTTTAAACAACCAACACGCAATGCAACACAACGAGCATATTGAACCATTAAACCGAAATAAACAAATAACTAATTAAACATTAACATAAACTAAACAAAACATCATGCATAAGGAATAAAGAAACACATGCCTAAATAACATAATCATGCTTTGAAAGTTAAATAATGAACTAAACTAAATCATGCTTTAAACAATAAATAAACAACCTACGAACTATAACATGCTCAAATACAAATTTGGATGAGACGAGATATGTATATCTTTAAGTGGTACACGGCGTTGTATCCCGAGTGCAGACCGCACTACCGTCCATTCGGAATCGGCTACGGAATTTACGTCCGGGTTTCCATCCAATATACCACAAAAAGGGAACACATATCCCGCTCATCCAACAATCACATCATGCTTCAAACGACTCTCATGCAATAATATTTTAAAATAAATAAAATAAAACGAAAGAAGATAAGTAAAAAGGTGCCCTCAGGTCTAACCTCTTTTGTCATCTCAGGAAAGGGCGTTACACGTCCGTTGGAAGGGTGAATGATCCGCTACTCTTTTAGTTCACCAACTCAACGTCTTTCCTCACTGTTTTGCTGTTCAGGCTGCTATTTTTTACTCCATTTCGCTGCAGTTTTTCAGGCCACTGTTTCGGTTGTTTAGGGACTGTTTTTAGGGGTTAAATTTGCGTCAACTTACTGGCAGTGGATGGGGCTATTCTCGGCAGTGCAGTGGGCAATTGGCGTGATGGAAAAGGGACTTTTATGCGTGCGGTTTGGCGTGAGCTGGTAGCGGGGCTGTGCTGCGTGACAAGGGAATTGGCGTTTTAAGGTAGTGGGGTTGTGACGTGATTTGGGTTATGGCAATGGCAGGTGGCATTGTTGAGGGTTGGTGGAAATGGCAATTAGCGTTTTAAGTTAGTGGGGCTGTGACATGATTTGGCTTATAGCAATGGCAGGTGGCGTTGAAAGTTTGTTGAAGTGGAGTCTTGGTGATGTGTTTGTAGCGTGAATTTGTGGAGGCAGGTCTGCGTGAGTGAATTGAGGGCTGATGAGGGTTAAGAAGAAGGAGAGGCTGCGTGAATGGCTTAGGGTTTTCTGGTTCCTGCCGAGTGTTTTGAGGTGTGAGAATGAGCCCCCAGCCAGAGGTTTGAATGTGTGGAGAAGGGTTATTTTTATAGGCCAAATGAGGGGGTTTACCTTGTTGGAGAAGGAATAGGATTTGTGTGTTTTAAATGGGATATCTTTTAATTTAGTATGTGATAAGGAAATCTTTTAATTTGGGGAAGTGATTTATGTATTTTAGGAAAGGGATTTAATTTAATTTAGGAAGGTGATTTAATTTGTGTCATGTGTTTTAATTAATTTTAATTTGTTTTAATTTAATTTGTGACATGTATTTTAAATGTTTTAATTATTTAATTGTGAGATGTGTTTTAAATATTTTAATTATTTTTGGATGTGATTTAATGGGTTTGGTGTGTTTTAAAACAGAGGTCCAACAAGCGAACCCGAAGCGAAACAAGTGAGTTAAATCTGACAAAATGCTAATTTCCAACTTTACCTTTCCAACGCCTGTTTCCCGCGGCTTTCACAACTAAAGAGGTAGTGTTTCCATACGAGACTCATCATCGGGCTGATATGCAAAAATGCAATGCCTACAGTCGCCCCCACTTTGATGGGACTTGTGCAGTGTGTGACAATGACAATCCCATCAAAGTACGTGCAATGCATTTTTACTTACCTGGCTCGCCAGTTGTCACCTGGTCTGCCTGCTGTGCTGAGTTGATAATGCTAACCCCGTACCTAGGGCGTCTCGATTGCGTCTCCGTACCTAGAGTGCCGCAGTGATGATATTGGTTGTATGGATGCTAACCCCGTACCTAGGGTGTCGCAATGACGTCTCCGTACCTAGAGAGCCACAAATGTCTGAATAGTCCACATGCCGTACCTGGCGTGCTAACCCCGTACCTAGGGCGTCGCTGTGGTCTGAATGCTAACCTCGTACCTAGGGTGTCGCAGTGACGTCTCCGTACCTAGAGAGCCACAAAATGTCTGAATAGTCCACAAGCCGTACCTGGCATGCTAACCCTGTACCTAGGGCGTCGCTGTGGTCTGAATGCTAACCCCGTACCTAGGGTGTCGCAGTGACGTCTCTGTACCTAGAGAGCCATAAAATGTCTGAATAGTCCACATGCCGTACCTGGCATGCTAACCCCGTACCTAGGGCGTCGCTGTGGTCTGAATGCTAACCCCGTACCTAGGGTGTCGCAGTGACATCTCCGTACCTAGAGAGCCACAAATGTCTGAGTAGTCCACATGCCGTACCTGGCGTGCTAACCCCGTACCTAGGGCGTCGCTGTGGTTTGAATGCTAACCCCATACCTAGGGTGTCGCAGTGACGCCTCCGTACCTAGAGTGCCACAAATTTCTGAATGCTAACCCCGTACCTAGGGTGTCGCGGTGACGTCTCCGTACCTAGATAGCCACAAATGTCTGAATGTTAACCCCATACCTAGGGTGTCGCGGCGACGTCTCCGTACCTAGAGAGCCACAAATTTCTGAATGTTAACCCCGTACCTAGGGTGTCACGGTGACGTCTCCGTACCTAGAGAGCCACAAATGTCTGAGTGCTAACTGTAGGGGTTTTTAGGGGCTAAACCCGGTAACGCAGCGGAAGCGGTGGAAAATCAATTTTCCGATTTCAAAACTTTTTCTTGGATTAATTAAATAAACATATTTATTTAATTATCCAATAATCAAATTATGAAATAAAATTCAAATAAATCATATTTAAGTGAATTTACCGAATTACCCTTATACTTGGTATTTTGTCCATTTTAGTCCGAAATTGATCTAATCAATTTTGAATGATTCTAAATCATTTCTAAGATGAACTTAGCATGTTCAAAACATCAAAACACAAAAAGCAACAAAATCCCCAATTTTGTTCATCATGGCCGAATGCACCATTAGAGTGCCAAATTGTGCACTTTGTCATTTCATGCTTCAAAACACATCAAGATGTAATCCAATCAACATGAAACTTCATATACATCATATACACATCCAAATACACAACATATATGAAAAGCCCCAAATTTGGAATTGGTCAAGAACCCTAATTTTTCAATTTCCTCAAATTGGACAAATTAGACCAAATTGGTTAAATACAATACTTCAATCATGTTTCTTCCATCCATATCAAGTCTCAACACAATGAAACAACTATAGAACAATTCTAGGTCATTTAAGAGTGGGTCAATAACTCTAGAATGGCAACAAGGTTCTAAAACCTTAAAAGAATGCTTATTACTACACTAGTAATAAACTTCCAACATCATACATGCATACACCTTCATCAAACTTTTATCCATCAAAAGTACAAAGAATAAAGAATAGAAAAACTCAAGAACATCACAAGATGTTGCCACAACAAGAGGAACAAATTACTCTCTAATGGAAGGTTGGAAATACTTACTAAATTCCAAGTTTTTCCTTGTTTTTCTTTTCTTTTTCTCTACCTTCTTTGCCCTGTTTTAATGGAGTTTTGATAAAGTGAAAAGGTTAATGAAACCCTAAAATAAATGAAACAATATATACTTCATCAACATTAGCCTTAGCCGAATTTTGTGAAGAAATATATCTAGATATTATTTTTGTTTCATTAAAGTTACTTTATCAACTTGTTACTTTAATCATCAAAAAATTTAATGAATAAAGCAAGTCAACAAATGCAACTCAAAAATATAACCATTATACTTAATTAAGGGTGTTGGCCGAATCTGAGAAAAAGAAAAGGAAATTAATATTTCAATTTTTAAACAATTTAAAAAACAAATATCTTAAGAAGTCAAAACCATTTGACAACCTTTTCCTTTAAGTATAAAGTCAAACATTTACACTTATAATCATTTCCTAACTTTATCATTTGATGATATATTTATATTTTAATTATATTAATTATTTAATAATTAAATAATTAAATAATTAATTAAATACAAATATCTCAAATATATGTATTATATTTACTTTAAATATCTCAAATACATATATTAATTATATATGTCAAATACCTTTATTTGACTATTTATTAATGTGTATTTAATAATATCATATATTAAATACAAATACACATTAATTAGGAAATGACAGTTCGGCCCGTTCGCATGTATTTTTCGTTTAACGTTTAAACGATTTGTAAATAATCATCATTATTCACAAAAGTTGCCCCAGTGCTCTACGAGTATGTTTCATTATTGAGACGCTCTAGATTCAGGTATATCCGTCATGAAATCCAATTTCATGTACATAATCTATCCACCCGTAGATTATGACGATCACGGATAAACTAGCTGAATCATACAGGTCGAGGTCATTGCATACGTATAATCCCTCCGTCACAGGTATCCGGATAATCCCATAGATATAGATGTAAACGTCAAATATCTATAGGTATTATCTCGTCGACGTATTCATTAGCAATCTCTAAATAACAATCGGAACTTACTTCCGAAGTATACTGTGGCCACAGATTTAACAGACTGCTAAATATATATGGACTATCTATGCTCTGTACATAGAACTGACGGATCCTATCTTGACACACACAGGATATCCTGAGGATCGATCCACACCCAACGAACAGGCGGAGGTCTGATCTAAATAGATCGGTGATGTGACTGCCATCTAAGTGTGGAGGATGTCTCATACTTCCACACTGGTGTCTCAAGTCGAAGGACCACTATGCTACTCAACCCGAGAAGATTCTTATTGACGTTGGTGTACCATCCATTAAGAATCTTTGGTGAGTCGTTCAGTGTTTATCCATTATAAACACCTACACGTCTATACGAGTCTCCCTAGACTCATGGTTCATTGGGATAAACCATCGGACCAAGTCTCGATATACGACATGTACTGGTCTCAATGGATTTGACTAACCGACCCGTGTTAGCAAATCTTGACCAGGAACTATGTTTGATAATATTCATATAGCAGTGACACTTCCCAATGTCAATTACAAACTAACTTTGTAACTGAGTACTGCATTATATATTATCGGGCCTTTGTCTAATATATACATATCACTAAACCACATTTAGTTTCAATCTAATCGTAATCAGATCGAATATGTATATAAGAACAAGAGGTGCAACCATAAATAAGTAATATTATGGAATAGGGGATGTTCGTATTCATGAATCATACATAAATACGGTCCGGATTGGCGCTCTGAGCACCAACCCCCACAATTTCTCCCACTTGCTCTAGTGCCAATCCACGGTATCATATACACTCTCAATGTGCATCGTATGCACATGGTCCTCAAAAGCTCACCCAGTACTTAAGAGGTAGGCAACAAAACAAGTCCGCTATGACATATTGAGTTTGTCAAACAAACTCCATCGTTTCCCATAGTCAGCATCATTTCTATTTTATAGAATCTAGATTATACATTAATATGACTCTGATGCTACATCAGTATTGTGCTACAGCTACTGAGTTGTCCAAGTATTTAAGGATCAAATCCAAGATACTATGAAGACAACCGCAAGCACAATAACAATTCAAAAAACTTCTAATTTAAAAGGTCACTATGCAACTTCATAAGTCAATACTTCAAAAGTTGCATTTGATTCCACTAAATAGTAGAATCCTTCGTGACACTCCCACTGCATTATTTGTGACTCTTTATGACGTAGACTGTCTAACGTCATAATTAGTTCAAAATTTATATGACCATAATGGTTGCAGACTGTATTCTCCATGAATTAGAAACTCGTTCTTAATATCTCAAAGATCACAAAGAACGTGTTTCAAGATCCATCATATGGTCTATAAGATGTCAAAATAACTCGTAACAATTACGATTAAATCGACATCGATAATCGCATATAATAAAGTATTCACTATGTCATCATCAAATGATACATAATATTGTTTAGACATTCTAATCAATATCTCTTTCGAAAAAGGAATTATCTTTTACGAAAGATGAATACTATGTATAAGACATACAATAACTGTCGAACAGTTATACTAACTGTCATACAGATAGTCTTGTTATGTCCTTCATTAGATCATATCTAATGTACGACTAATAGGGGTATCTCACAAGTCTCCAAGTTTTATATCATATATAAAACTTTATATCAAATATAACAGAGACTACTCCCATTGTTTTCACGGAGTAAAGAAGACTTAGGTAAATCTTTTACCTCACAAACATCTCATTATTACTATAATAATGACAATGTCGTTAAGATATATAACACTAGAAAGTAATTGTACGCTCCCACTAACCCTTTTATCACATATTTATTCTATATACTTTGACAAGATCAGACAATCTGACGATATCAAAAATAGAGAAACAATATTTCTGGAAGACTTATCTGAGTCTACAATAGGCTCTATAAGCTAGCACACTAAACTGCGATCTCAGCAGAACACAAACTCTAGGGCCATTTCAGAATGAACTCTTCAAATAAGGAAATGACAACTGATCTCTTATCTGAATAAGTCATCCAAAACCGCCACTTTGCATTCTTTAGCTAAAATATACAGTTTATTATCAACATTAACCAATATATCTTTAATTGTTCATTTAGTGTGACTAGAGATAAGTTTTCTCAGAATCTACAATAGATTGTTGAGTATAACTTTTCTCACTGTCATACTGTAAAGGTCAAACCTTTAATAAGCTCACAATGATTTCGCTGCGCAAACAATTAGCACATATCATGAACTAATTCATAATGAAAGCTTAATCAAGTTCAAAACTTGATCGTAGTAAGCTATGAACAATCTTAGATCTATGGTTCAATGGTGAACTTCCAGAATCGATATCAAATATCGCTTCCATTATAAGTTATAGGATAATTTTTCTTCAGTAAGAAAACAACGGAACCATTAAGTATCAAATACTCGTGAATGTCTGTTATCCTATTTGACTTATATAGAAGATGTATAAGGGTTGTTTCATCTTATTAATTACGTAGTTCCATTTATAATTTATCATTCTCACATTTGACTTCAATAAGTCAAGTCTTTTTCTACAATAATTAACATCAGATGTTACATACCAAGTAATAAAACAATTTTATTACTTAGGATCGTAGGAAAGATATTCTATTAAATAGAATACAATATTCTATTAACCAGAATAAACGATAAACTTTTACTTATACCTCCAAGGTGTAAGTAATTTCTTTATATAACTATTATATAAAAGAAATTCAAATCTCAAACTTTTCAAGATTCGAATTTTCTACCTATACATATCATATATGTAACTGTAGAAATTAATGGAACATTAATTAAAGAGATGAATTAGTGTTACTGGAGCATAACCCCAGAGTATTGAAACTAATTTGGTAACATTCAATATCAGACGAATCAAATCATATAAGATTCGATTGCTCCCACTACTCAAATTCCATCAAGATGGAATCATAGAAGAATAATATTGAATATGAATCATATTCACTAAAAACCTTAGAACTAATTGCTTTAAATTCATACGTTTGATCGTATCAAAGATCTTTGAACAGTTCAAAGACATGTAATGAATTTTAAGGATCTAGTTTTCAAAATTCTTCAGATTGAATTATTTGAACAAGTCAAAAATGTTCAATCTACATTTCATCTCAAACAGATTGAAAGTTCTTGATACTTTCAAGACTTTCAATATGTGTTCCTTCAGAAACACGTAACTAAGTTATGAAATATTCAATTCAACCAAGTTACAAATAAAGAAAACTACCTTAAGCAATTATTATTATTAAACTACATACATCCAATGTATCAGTTTAAATAAATTTGGTGGTCCAATGACAATCATTGGTTAAACGAGATCTTAATCACTTTCCTGAATACAATATTCATTAAATGGATAAGGATGTGTGGTGTGATCTAGTATCAAACCATCTTTACCATACGGAATAAGCATCTCCAATGCTTAAGTGATTAAATTCATAAAGCACCATTCTAAATTATTTACTTTACCGAATAATTTTTTCTTAATGTTTATCTCTACGTCAATGACACTACTAGTTATTATAAAAATGTAACAATTGTTTATAAAGAACAAGTGAACTATCCAATAGTCGCAAGTTCCGATATCAAATATCAAAACAATCGTTAACTAATATTTTAAATAACTAGACGGGAGATCTGGTATCAAATACCTATAGTTTGTAGTATTGTGAAAATCGATATTTTCTATACACAAATATAACGCATCTCCTTTCTTTAGCTTTACTATTTGCATTCAACTATTCACACAATTGTAAATAACTGATTAGCAAATTGTGTCAGACACATTACCTCTAAGGTAATTAAAGCTTAGAAACGTCATTACTAGATAAACAAATACCTAATAGGGCTTTCTAAATGCCAGTCAAGAATCTCGAGACATGAACTAATTCAAGTCAATTCTTACTGCATAAGAAATATGTCTCTAAAGTATCATATCCTAAAGGGGTATCTATCTAGATAATCTAGCATGACTTAGAAACTAAGTCATTAACCATCTTGATTTTTCAAGAAAATCGGAACAAAAGTTCCCGATGGTTTAGACCAATCTAATAATATCCTAGTCTATTAGTATCTAGAACCTATTCTAGAATAATTGCAACCAAGAGTCTAGTCAGATAACATATCATAATATGTGTGCAGTGAAATAAAAGTTTAATTCTATATAAACAATAGAATAAGGAAACAAACAGCGGCAATTTCCAAAATAACATACACTGCCTAAGTTATGGAATATTTTTAAACTTAGCAGTGCCTCCCACTATTTTTACGTAATTCCGTAATCCCCAATGGAAACGAGAATTCAAATTAAATAAATCGAATTCCATAATGGGAAGAGGACCCCATGAATATATTTCGACTCACAGCAGAGGCACGGTCTCGCCGACGTATATTCACAGGTAGACAACTAATTGTCAATCACTTACTAGTGACTCCAAGATTCCGATCCTGGCCGTTTCTCGTTGTTGCTGCGAAGGCAGGCCCACAAGGAGACGTACCAAGGTTAAACTCGTCAATGATAAACTCAAGTTACTTGCGTAACCCTGACAGTTAGGGCAACGTTCAGGATTCCGCTTTCGCTTGAATTTATCTAGTATCTAATATACATTCGGCATAAATAAATTTCTATCAGCTACATCCTCACAGCAGAGGCACGGTCTCAGATGTAGTCAAAACGAAAAGATATTTAATAAACCGTATTGACAAGACGGACCAAGAAACAAGTATTCCCAATACTAGTTACTTTAAAACCTTATTAAGCGGGGATATTCCATTAAGTGTCATACACCCTAAATCAAATCAAATTAGATTATAACATTCATGTATAAAGTCAAGAAAACATGATTAAATATTGAATAAAACAAGCTAATCATTTATGGAGGCCTAGAATCAGACTCACTCTGATACCATTTGTAGGGGTTTTTAGGGGCTAATCCGGTAACGCAGCGGAAGTGGTGAAAAATCAAATTTTCCGATTTCAAAACTTTTTCTTGGATTAATTAAATAAACATATTTATTTAATTATCCAATAATCAATTATGAAATAAAATTCAAATAAATCATATTTAAGTGAATTTACCGAATTACCCTTATACTTGGTATTTTTGTCAATTTTAGTCCGAAATTGATCTAATCAATTTTGAATGATTCTAAATCATTTCTAAGATGAACTTAGCATGTTCAAAACATCAAACACCAAAAGCAACAAAATCCCCAATTTTGTTCATCATGGCCGAATGCACCATTAGGGTGCCAAATTGTGCACTTTGTCATTTCATGCTTCAAAACACATCAATTGTAATCCAATCAACATGAAACTTATATTCATCATATACACATCCAAATACACAACATATATGAAAAGACCCAAATTTGGAATTGGTCAAGAACCCTAATTTTTCAATTTCCTCAAAATGGACAAATTAGACCAAATTGGTTAAATACAATACTTCAATCATGTTTCTTCTCATCCATCCATCAAGTCTCAACACAATGAAACAACTATAGAACAATTCTAGGTCATTTAAGAGTGGGTCATAACTCTAGAATGGCAACAAGGTTCTAAAACCTTAAAAGAATGCTTATTACTACACTAGTAATAAACTTCCAACATCATACATGCATATCACCTTCATCAAACTTTTATCCATCAAAAGTACAAAGAATAAAGAATAGAAAAACTCAAGAAAATCACAAGATGTTGCCCACAACAAGAGGAACAAATTACTCTCTAATGGAAGGTTGGAAATACTTACTAAATTCCAAGTTTTTCCTTGTTTTTCTTTTCTTTTCTCTCTACCTTCTTTACCTTGTTTTAATGGAGTTTTTGATAAAGTGAAAAGGTTAATGAAACCCTAAAATAAATTAACAATATATACTTCATCAACATTTAGCCCTTGGCCGAAATTTTGTGAAGAAATAATATCTAGATATTATTTTGGTTTCATTAAAGTTACTTTATCAACTTGTTACTTTAATCATCAAAAAATTTAAATGAATAAAGCAAGTCAACAAATGCAACTCAAAAATATAACCATTATACTTAATTAAGGGTGTTGGCCGAATTTGAGAAAAAGAAAGGAAATTAATATTTCAATTTTTAAACAATTTAAAAAACAAATATCTTAAGAGTCAAAACCATTTTGACAACCGTTTCCTTTAAGTATAAGTCAAACATTTACACTTATAATCATTTCCTAACTTTATCATTTGATGATATATTTATATTTTAATTATATTAATTATTTAATAATTAAATAATTAAATAATTAATTAAATACAAATATCTCAAATATATGTATTATATTTACTTTAAATATCTCAAATACATAGTTAATTATATATGTCAAATACCTTTTTTGACTATTTATTAATGTGTATTTAATATATCATATATTAAATACAAATACACATTAATTAGGAAATGACAGTTCGGCCCGTTCGCATGTATTTTTTTCGTTTAACGTTTAAACGATTTGTAAATAATCATCATTATTCACAAAAGTTGCCCCAGTGCTCTACGAGTATGTTTCATTATTGAGACGCTCTAGATCAGGTATATCCGTCATGAAATCCAATTTCATGTACATAATCTATCCAACCGTAGATTATGACGATCACGGATAAACTAGCTGAATCATACAGGTCGAGGTCATTGCATACGTATAATCCCTCCGTCACAGGTATCCGGATAATCCCAGAGATATAGATGTAAACGTCAAATCTCTATAGGTATTATCCCGTCGACGTATTCATTAGCAATCTCTAAATAACAATCGGAACTTACTTCCGAAGTATACTGTGGCCACAGATTTAACAGACTGCTAAATATATATGGACTACCTATGCTCTGTACACAGAACTGACGGATCCTATCTTGACACACACAGGATATCCTGAGGATCGATCCACACCAACGAACAGGCGGAGGTCTGATCTAAATAGATCTGTGACGCGACTGCCATCTAAGTGTGGAGGATGTCTCATACATCCACAGTGGTGTCTCAAGTCGAAGGACCACTATGCTACTCAACCCGAGAATATTCTTATGACGTTGGTGTATCATCCATTAAGAATCTTCGGTGAGTCGTTCAGTGTTTATCCATTATAAACACCTACACGTCTATACGAGTCTCCTAGACTCATGGTTTATTGGGATAAACCATCGGACCAAGTCTCGATATATGACATGTACGGTCTCAACGGATTTGACTAACCGACCCGTGTTAGCAAATCTTGACCAGGACTATGTTTGATAATATTCATATAGCAGTGACACTTCCCAATGTCAATTACAAACTAACTTTGTACTGTGTACTGCATTATATATTATCGGGCCTTTGTCTAATATATACATATCACTAAAACACTAAACACATTTAGTCTCAATCTATCGTAATCAGATCGAATATGTATATAAGAACAAGAGGTGCAACCATAAATAAGTAATATTATGGAATAAGGGGATGGTTCGTATTCATGAATCATACATAAATACGGTCCGGATTGGCGCTCTGAGCACCACCCCCAACACGAACCCCGTACCTAGGGTGTCGCAGTGACGCCTCCGTACCTAGAGTGCCACAAATGTCTGAATGCTAACCCCGTACCTAGGGTGTCGCAGCTGTGATATCTCCATACCCGGAGTGCCGTACTTGACAAAACTGATCTGATATCTCCATACCCGGAGTGTCGTCCATGGCAGAAACTGATTTGAACCAATGTGGGCCTCGCCCGCAGAAAGCCATACCCAGCAGAACTAATACTGATAATGAGGTGGGCCTCGCCCCCCGATTGCCATACCTGGCAATATTGCTACTGATGCTAACGTGGGCCTCGCCCCCAGATTGCCATACCTGGCAAGACTTATTCTGATGATGATACAGTGGGCCCTCGACCCTGGGATGCATCCCGGAACTGTAACAGATGTATGGGCCCTCAACCCTGAGTCACATCCTAAAAATGATGATGTAGTGGGCCCTCGACCCTTGGGACGCATCCCGGAACTACAACTGATGATGCAGTGGGCCTTCGACCCTGGGACGCATTCCGGAACTGCAACCGACAATGGGGGCACCTCGACCCAACACCGCTGACAATAGGGACCTCGTCCTGGAACTGATGATGTAGTGGACACCTCGACCCTGGGCACCTCGACCCGGAACTACAACCGAAAACGGGGGCACCTCGACCCTGGGCACCTCGACCCAACACCGCTGACAATAGGGACCTCACCCTCGAACTGATGATGTAGTGGGTCCTCGACCCTGGACTGATGTTGATGTGGGCCTCGCCCCAAACTGATACTGATGTGGGCCTTACCCCAAACTGATACTGACGTGGGCCTCGCCCGAAACTGAAGTGGGCCTCGCCCCAAACTGACACTGATGTGGGCCTCGCCCCCAAACTGATGTGGGCTTCGCCCCCAAGCGGATACTAATGTTGATATGGGCCTCGACCCTGGGACTCATCCCTAAAACTGACACTGATGCTGATGTGGGCCTCGACCCCGGGACTCATCCCCAAACTAATACTGATGTGGGCCTCGCCCCCAAACTGATGTGGGCCTCGCCCTAAACTAATACTTATGTGGGCCTCGCCCCCAAAACTGATGCTGATGTAGGCCTCGACCCAAACTGATACTGATATGGGCCTCACCCCAAACTGATACTGACATGGGCCATGCCCCAAACTGATACTGACATGGGCCTGGCCCCAAATTGATACTGATGTGGGCCTCACCCCCAAACTGATACTGATATGGGCCTCGACCCTGGGACTCATCCCCAAAACTGATACTGATGTGGGCCTCGACCCTGGGACTCATCCCCAAAACTGCTGATGTAGGCCTCGACCCATGCTCCATCCTCAAACTGATACTGATGTGGGCCTCGCCCCAAACTGATACTGATGTGGGCCTCGGCCCTGGGATTTATTCCCGAAGACTGCTGATAATGTGGGCTTCGCCCCCTGGGATTTATTCCCAAAAACTACTGATAATGCGGGCCTCGACCCTGGGATTCATTCTCAGATTCTTTCCAACACTCTGACGTCGTGGGCCTCGCCCTGGGATTCATTCCCAGATTCATTCCAAAACTCTGCTGATATGGGTCTCGACCCTGAGATTCATTCCCGGATTCATTCCAACACTCTGACGATATGGACCTCGACCCTGGGATGCATCCCCAAAACTACTACTCATATGTTGCTGATTCTGGTTGGCTTGTCTTTGCCGCTTTCTCTTTTAATTCTTTGAAACCTGTGAATACAAAACGAAATAAACACAAAAGAATGCAAAATATGTTACGTGTATGCATGCATGCATGAATGAATTTCCTATTCCGTTGGGTTAGGTCTTCCGCCAGTTCTCCATGTGATTGCTCACTCTTCTCTCTGGTTTCATGACCCAATATCTTGTTATGTCCCTGATTCACGATGTAGTAGACTGGTCGCCCCAAGTCTTGATTTAGCTTTCTACTCTCTGCTGTTTTGTACTTGATCAAGATGAACCACATGGTGGGGCCTTCCATATCATCATGCTATATCACATTCTATGAAATAGTCCCAATAGTTATACATATCATTGTCCCTCAAAGAATGCTCAGTAATGAAACCAGAGAACCTTCAAAACACTCAATGCAACTCAAATCCAAGTTTTTGAATAAATGATCTATGCAGACTCAAAGTGTGTGTGTGCAAGGTTCCTTCGCAGATTCATCCCCAGGTAAGCTAACTCAATGATTTCGTCAATAATCGGGATCGATGGGTCAACCAACCTAGATGTCTCAATTATGCCTGCAATTGCCTTTTTTGTGCTCAATGTGGTATGATTTTCTTTCTCTTTTATCTCTTTCTTTTTTTCTTTTAATTTTGAACTTCTTTTTTTCTTTTTTTTTTTTTTCTTTTTTCTTTTCTTTTTTTTTTTTTTCAACACACACTACCCTTTAAGGTAGCATTTCTCCTCATGGTGGTCCTAATACTCGCCCATGGGTAGCTTCACGCTTATTGGTTATAGGTGGTTTAATTCTTTTCTTTAGAGACTTTTCTTTCATTTTCACAACATACACACATCATAACATAAGCAAATCAAGATAGACATCTAAGCAAACGGTCATTCACCGACCTACAATTTCTTCAACTAGTCACCTTGCCAACTACTCAGGTTTTCACCGCTAAGAACCTATAGTGAAGTGCTTACGAGTCTATCATAGATCAATCACTCAAAGTATCAGATAAAAGTACATCAAGAGTTTATCGTTTCTAAGGTTTCACATTAAAGCAATCAATTTCATCATCGGACTTATGTCTAACTATCAAAGACTAAAAACAAACAACAATTTTTTTTCTTTTTTCTTTTTTTTTTTTTTTTTTTTCTTTTTTTTTTTCTTTTTTTTTTTTTTTCTTTTTTTTTTTTCTTCTTTTTTTTTTTTTCTTTTTTTAAAGGCCCCCCAATGGTCTTTCTATCATTGCAGTAAAGTTCTCTGTTCCTCGGTTTCCTTTTCCACGATATCCATGTTTGCTAAACTCTTCTTTGACAAGTCTTCTTTTTCTAACCCAACGGATATCTATGCTGGCTTTAAGACACGAGGTTTAACATGATACATGTATGCATGAGATGCATGGGATGTATGAGACATAATATGCATGGGGTTATCAAAAGCATAAAGGGTGGCCCCAATAGGTCATACAACTATGGTTCACATGTGGGTTTACGGGAGTGTGGACAAAGGCTCTCGTTTGACGAATGATTACCCACAACTAGGACTCCCCACTCAAGGGTTCGAGCGACCAGTGAGTGCACCCTTTTTTATACCTTACGGTACGTGCCAACGAGTTATGGGTGTGACTAACTGTCGAATGGATTTCCCATTGTAGATTCCCCAGAGGGAGGGTGGAGCGAGCCTCTCTTAAGTACCCAAGCCCCTTAGGCTCTTATCGCTTGGTGTCAGGAATAAACAACGAGTCATCCAAACTAGTTTGTCACAACGAGCTACAAGTAATGATTATCTCGGTGTCTTCACAGCTTTTCCTTATAAGAAGGTAGTGAGTGAAGGAATAACATTGAACCATTACCTAGCCTTACAATGCATTTGATTACACCCTTTTCAACTCACTATAGAAACGATTAACTAAAGCACAAATCATAAACATCACAAGATATTATTTCGGGGCCGATTCAAAATATCCCCAGTGGAGTCGCCAGACTGTAGGTCACAGAACTTGAGCGACACTGTTCTAGGCTCGAGGCCTAGTTGGGAGTACGAAATAACATGGAGTCACCACCCGGTGTGAACCGGGACAAAGATTTAAGGCCGCACTCACCCCTCGTAAGGGAAAACCTCAAACTGTTGGGTTCGGAATGGTCCCTTACTTATGTCACTTGTGATGATATAATTTGTGCAATAAATCAACCGAATCTACTCAATAATCATGCTCGAAGGGTACTTAGATCTAACATGCGTTCATCTAACTAACTCATAATCTAAGTTTGCATGCTTGAAAATAAATCTTTAAACAACCAACACGCAATGCAACACAACGAGCATATTGAACCATTAAACCGAAATAAACAAATAACTAATTAACATTAACATAAACTAAACAAAACATCATGCATAAGGAATAGAAACAACATGCCTAAATAACATAATCATGCTTTGAAAGTTAAATAATGAACTAAACTAAATCGTGCTTTAAACAATAAATAAACAACCTACGAACTATAACATGCTCAAATACAAATTTGGATGAGACGAGATATGTATATCTTTAAGTGGTACGCAGCGTTGTATCCCGAGTGCAGACCGCACTACCGTCCATTCGGAATCGGCTACGGAATTTACGTCCGGGTTTCCATCCAATATACCACAAAAAAGGAACACATATCCCCGCTCATCCAACAATCACATCATGCTTCAAACGACTCTCTCTCATGCAATAATATTTAAAATAAATAAAATAAAACGAAAGAAGATAAGTAAAAGGTGCCCTCAGGTCTAACCTCTTTTGTCGTCTCATGAAACGGCGTTACACGTCCGTTGGAAAGGGTGAATGATCCGCTACTCTTTTAGTTCACCAACTCAACGTCTTTCCTCACTGTTTTTTGTTCGGGCTGCTGTTTTTTACTCTATTTCGCTGTAGTTTTTCAGGCCACTGTTTCGGTTGTTTAGGGACTGTTTTTAGGGGTTAAATTTGCGTCAACTTACTGGCAGTGGAGGGGGCTATTCTCGGCAGTGCAGTGGGCAATTGGCGTGATGGACAAGGGACTTTTATGCGTACGGTTTGGGCGTGAGCTGGTAGCGGGGCTGTGCTGCGTGACAAGGAATTGGCGTTTTAAGGGTAGTGGGGTTGTGACGTGATTTGGGTTATGGCAATGGCAGGTGGCGTTGTTGAGGGTTGGTGGCAATGGCAATTAGCGTTTTAAGTTAGTGGGGCTGTGACATGATTTGGCTTATAGCAATGGCAGGTGGCGTTGAAAGTTTGTTGAAGTGGAGTCTTGGTGATGTGTTTGTAGCGTGAATTTGTGGAGGCAGGTCTGCGTGAGTGAATTGAGGGCTGATGAGGGTTTAAGAAGAATGAGAGGTTGCGTGAATGGCTTAGGGTTTTCTGGTTCCTGCCGAGTGTTTTGAGGTGTGAGAATGAGCCCCCAGCCAGGGGTTTGAATGTGTGGAGAAGGGTTTTTTTATAGGCCAAGGGAGGGGGTTTACCTTGTTGGAGAAGGAATAGGTTGTGGTGTTAAAAGGGGATATCTTTTAATTTAGTATGTGATAGGAAATCTTTTAATTTGGGGAAGTGATTTATATATTTTAGGAAAGGCATTTAATTAATTTAGAAAGGTGCTTTAATTTGTGGTCATGTGTTTTAATTTAATTTTAATTTGTTTTAATTTAATTTATGACATGTATTTTAAATGTTTTAATTATTTAATTTGTGAGATGTATTTTAAATATTTTAATTATTTTTGGATGTGATTTAATGGGTTTGGTGTGTTTTAAAACCCGAGGTCCACAAGCGAACCCGAAGCGAAACAAGTGAGTTAAATCTGACAAAAATGCTAATTTCCAACTTTACCCTTCCAACGTCTGTTTCCCGCGGCTTTCACAACTAAAGGTAGTGTCTCCATACGAGACCTCATCATCGGGCTAATATGCAAAATTGCAATGCCTACAGTAAGATCTAAGGGCCCCCTGTACTATATTTATTTTGTTGTTCCGGACACGGCATGTCTGGCTGGACGTGAAATATGTCCAGCCGGGTATGCGATGTCTACATTAAAGACGGCCAAATTTCTGGTCACCATTATTTCTTTCTTCTTCAGTATTTTATTATTTATTTTTATCTATTTTCCGTTATTTATCTTTTTTATTTATTTTATTTCTCGTGAGGTTTTTATTCCGCATTTAGTTTTTTTTTTATCTTTTTTTCACATTTATTTTATTTATTCATGTTGGTGATTATCCGCATATGCATTATTATTTCATGCCTATTTTTTTATTGCATTAATTCTTGTGTGTGGTGTAATCCCTCGTGGTATATTGGATGGAAATTCATACCTAAATTCTGTAGCCGAATCTGAATGGATGGTAGTGCAGTCTGTACTTGGGATACAACTCCACGTACCACTCGGGAAATACTCATTTATGCATGATTAACCCCTATTTTGTTTTACTTTTTATTTATTGACGATTTATTTGTTTATTATTATGATTCTTGTCATCGTACATTGTATTTCTTAATTTAATTTGCTTTTATTTATGTTCATGTTTTTAGGTGTGCAAATTTTTGTGTTTATTTGAATTATCTTGCATGAACTACATAAGACTTGGCTATATCATTGTGTCAACCCATTCATTATACTAGCATAAGTAAGGGACCATTCCGAACCCAACGGTTTGAGATCTTCCCTTGCGAGGGGTGAGTGTGGCCTTAAATCTTTTCCCAGTTCACACTGGGTGGCGTCTCCTTTATTCTCTGGTTTAGTCCCCCGCGGGCTACTTTGTACACTCTATGGGCTGCGAGCCCAACAGTGTCGTGGTCGCCGAACATCATAGGCACAGTGGTAAACCCCACTTCGCTCCTACACTACCCAAACACGAAGTATAAGGTTGGTTAGACATTCTAACCTTCTCATCTTCTGTTTGCGGACACATCTTCTTCGAAAGATGAATCCCATGTCTGAAAGAAATATTTGATGTTTTATAGTTATCAAAATTGTACCGTTCCAAGATCTTTTCTATGTACGTTGATTGGGATAACCCAATCAGCTTCCTCTCTCTATCTCTATAGAATCTTATGCCTAAAATATAGGAAGCTTCTCTCAGGTCCTTCATGGAGAAATTCTTACAGAGGTAAGCTTTGACGCCCTGCATCTCCCTATATCATTCCTAATGATTAGGATGTCGTCATCATAGAGGACTAAAAATACCACCATGCTCCCACTGGCCTTCGGATACACACAAGATTCTTCCGAATTCTTGAGAAAACCAGACAATCTAATAATCTTTTCTAACTGAAGATTCCAACTTCGTGAAGCTTGTTTAAGTCCATAAATAGACTTCTTAAGCTTACATATCATACCCGAGTTATCGCTGGATGCAAAACCCTCCGGCTATTCCATATATATTTCTTCATCAAGAAATCCATTTAGAAAAGCTATTTTGAAATCCATTTGCTAAATCTCGTAATCATGATAAATAGTTATAGAAAGAAAAATCCTAATAAACAAGCATTGCTACTGGCGAAAAAGTTTCATCGTAGTCAATGCCAGGTCGCTGCGTGTAACCTTTTGCTACCAGTCGGGCCTTATAGGTTTCAACATTTCCGTCAGGCCCGCGCTTCCTCTTGTAAACCCATTTACAACCGATAGGAACAATTCCTTCGAGAAGCGAAACCAAATCCCAAACTTAATTCTCATGCATTGAGTCTAACTCGGATTTCATGGGATCTTGCCACTTCACGGAGTCGATGTCCAACATCGATTCTCTATAGGTAAAAGGGTCAGTCTCTTCAACTAAGAGAACATCGAGACTATTTTCTTGTATCAAATACAAGCGTTCAGGAGGTCTAGATACCCTTTGTGACTTACTGAGTGTGTGTGTTGAAGGTTTTTCATCTACTTGAACTTCAGGTTCTTCCATTGGTTCGTTGTTTTCAGGTTAGACTTCATCAAGTTCAACCTGTCTAAGATTACCACCTTCTGACAAAAATTATACCTCTAGAAATTTTGTGAAATGAGCTACGAACACATTTCGATGCTCGGTATCCCTTCGTATTTGAATGATATCCAACAAACCTAAACTTTTGCCATCGAGGCGAAAGCTTATCTTGCTGAGCCATCTTGAACATAATTAAGATTTGGTTTCCTACCAGTCCATATCTCATATGGAGTCATAGGAGCAGCTTTTAAAATGAATCTTATTCAAAAGATGTGCAACTGTTAAAAGAGAGTAGCCCCATAAATAATAGGGTAAATCTGTAAAAATCAATATAGATCGGACCATATCCAATAAAGTCTGATTTATCCTCTCAGACACTCCATTGTGCTATAGAGTACCTGAAGGAGTATATTGAGCGAGAATCTCATTCTCCTTCATATAATCCATGAACTCACCACTGATATATTCACCGCATCGATCATATCGAAGGCATTTAATATATTGATCAGTCTGTTTTTCTACTTCATTACGTAACTCTTTGAACTTTTCAAAGGTTTCCAATTTATGTCTCATCAGATAGACATAACCGTACCGTGATAAATCATCAGTAAAGGTAACGAAGTACGAAAAACCACTGTGAGCAGTCTGACTTAGTGGACCACACATATCAGAATGTACAAGTTCCAGTAAGTTAGTGGCACGGTGTCCAACACCAGAAAATGTGGTTTTGGTCATCTTACCCTGAATACATGATTCACAAGTTGGATAGGGTTCAATTGTGAAATCTGGTATCAAACCATTCCTAACCAATTGGGTAGGATGTTTCACGCCTATATGACCTAGTCTCATATGTCATAGCTCAGTATTATTAACTACAGGCAAACTACGTTTATTAATCCTAGTATTCAAAATATCTCTAGAATTATGCAATATATAATGACCATGCTCATTTGGACAACAAAGGATCTGAATATTACGTCTATCATATAAATATAAAGAACATTTCTTAATATTAATAAATTGAACGGTTCTTAAAATTGACCATGCTCATTTTATTATTATTTTTATTTTTATGTTTTTTGCTTTTTTAGCTCGTCAGTTTTATCCATTGGGGTTTGGGAATCTATTGTTTTATTAAATTTTTATTTTTATTAGAAAATTTAAAATCGTCGTAACTATTAATAAATTGAAAGTTTCAGGTTTCTGGATTACGTCATTAAAAGATTTTTAATTGATTACAGGTTCAAGCTGTGTTGTTATTGTTGGGGGGATGTGAGTTATCTTCTGGTCCACAAGGCGTGGAAGTAATTCCTCAAAATCAGAGGGTATTTATTTTATTCGTAATTCCATTTTTTTTTTAAATATGTGTTATTTTTAGTCCTCTTTTTAATCATTTACCTGCATTGTGTTTAGGGTATTCCTCAAAAATTATTATGATTTTAATTTTTTTCGATTTTCGGATCGAGGCGTCCGCCTCGCGTCTCAATGGGCGGCCGCCCCGAGACGCCGCCACGTATTTTTAAACATTTGTTAATTTGTAGTAACAACGGCATCATGCAAATAAATGTATAATAGTAGTTGCTGTGATTGTGGTGGATGGTTGATGTGAAAAATGTTGTTATGTTGAGATGCTTTTAGTTAATTATAGCGTGGCAATTTCCCAGGTGAAATAATTTGCAGTATAGAGTTCTTGTTATATATGCTATGTTAATAGAGTTCTCAAGTGAATTTATGGAGCCAATATGTAGATTTGCTACTTGGCTGAAATCCATAATATAGCTGATGTGTGGAGTGAAGACACTTCAGCTTGGTCTGCAAGTATCAGCTAAGGCAGAGTATTTGTTGATGCAGCTTCGGTAGATCAAAATATAATTCTTGTACTCATCTTGGTCATGTGTGGGTTTATTAAATATAAATTGTGTTGAAAATGATGTAAATATATCAAAATTCTGATTGTAAATTTGATTGTGCAGGAATTGATTGCTTCAGGATGGCAATGGTCGAATATCTGACCATTTTGGATGAAACCAAAATCGAAATCAAATCTCTATATTCAATACCTATCCAAAATTGAAAAAAAAAATTGTATTCGGTATTCATTTTTGAAATTGACCGGGAATTTGGATATGTGAAACTAATCAAAATAATCAAAAATTTGAAAAAAACAAATATGATAAAATTCGAAAAAAATAATTCATTAGTTAAAATATTAATTTTGGTCCTATAATTAATATTATTATAATTTTTATTTATTTATTTTCGGTCGGTTTTGGATATCCAATATCCAAAATACTAAAATCTCAACCGATCAATATTTATTTCGGATACCTAATTTCATATCTGTAATCTATTCATTATCCATTAAATTTCAGATATTAGATAATTTTTTGGTTAATTAATTATGGTCGGTATCCGACCAAATTACCATCCAACCCTTTCCTAGTGTCATCAATGAACTTAAAAACCATGATTATTGCAAATGAGGCCATGGAGCTCCTGGTTTTGAGTTTGGTGAACATTAGTTGATTGTGTTGATTTCAAATTATAGTTTATGTGAACATATTTGATATTATGTTTGGATTGGTTTTGTGTTTGGTGAATTTGAAGATGTTTTGATTATACTTGGATCTTCATTGATATATGTAATTGATGTATATAATTATTTAATATTAATGGATTTGTAATTTCTATTTCATTTATGTTATAATTTTATGATTTAATTAGAATTATAAATTTTTTCCAATAATAAATATTTCCAGGAAATAAAAATTCGTGGTATAAAAATATTATCACATCTTGTAATTGAATATTATTTTTTAATAATATTTCCCATCAAATGAATTAGGACAGAGTAGTGACAAGTTTATAACGGATAAATTCTATCACGTGTCTGTAATAGATTTTTATCTATTATAAGTTGTGATTACATTTATGATGATAGATACAAAATTATCATAAATCCTCTTAAATGACAGTTTTTAATCGTTAAATTAGACATTTTTCACGTAGTGTATGATCATAATTTGTGTCATTCTCTAATTTTTACAACATTTTTCAACAATTTTTCAACAACATGATGATTGAGCTGACAATACTATAAAATATTTCAAGTGGAAATATTAATGAACTTGGACGAAGAATTCAGCATTAGTGTAGAAGATGAAAGCTCCCAAAACTTCACAACAGTGCAAGAGGCAATTAATTTAGTGCATTTTTTAAAAGACTTCTAATGAAGGTAAAAATATATATATATATATTAATTTCAAAAAAAATTTTAAAATTTTTTAGTGGTGTTTGGTTATATTTTAAGTAGAGTTTTTGAGGATTAAAAAAGCTATTTTGCATCTGTTGACGGCTGATTTTAGTTCCAGAGGTAAATCGGTAAATTCACTCCTCGAACAATCCTCCCTCAACTGTAAATTTATTTGGTTTGAGGACCAAAGGTAAACTTAGCAAAAGATGAGAAAAATATACAGACAAAACA